>APFE031034114.1:0-18733 GCA_000404065.3 Pinus taeda
ATGACATACTTGAATGAAATCAAAGCAAAACTTCAAAACAAAATCTACTCTACCTTACATTCTAATATGCTCCATGATATCTACTTCACATCTCCTTCCATGTTGAGAACATCAAAGCTTTATTCAAATTATTCAAAATTACAAAGTACAACAAATCTCTCTGAAGCTTTCCAAAGCCATCAAAGAAGAACTACAAGCTCCAAACTAAAGAGCTACCAAAAAGCTACAAGCTTAAGAACTAAAAAGCTACAAAGCTAACAAATGAAGGAGAGAGGTCTCTGTTAGGACTCCATATTGTCTACTTTTGACCTTATATTTTGTCATGATGTTACCCTCTTTAGGCCATAAGTTGAAATCCTTGATAACATTTTGACCTCATTATCCCAAAGGTATGAAGTAACTCTCCTCATTGCTATATGTTTAATTATTCAACACATATTCATGTTATCTTTATGATTAATCTTTGGAAGTTGACTAAGTCACTGACAATTGTAGAAATTGTTCAAAGTCTGCAGAATTCTAATTCACAGTTGCCGCAACACCAGAAACAGTAATTGTGCAGTTGCTGCAACACCAGAAACAGCAACTGACTAAAGCGGGTAAAACCTCAGTTTGCAATTGGTGAAACAGCAATTGTCTAGCGGAGCAGTAACCGTCCGAAGCTGGCAGAACTATACTTTGCAGATGCTGACACAGCACGATCAGCAACTGTCTAAAACTGGAAAAACACAGTCGTAGATGCTGGAACACCAGGAACAGCACGAGAACTTCAAGGGAACAGTTGAGATTTACCAAATCGACAACAGTGACGAAGCAGCCAAGGATAGTACGAGGATCTCAAGGAGATGGTTGAGGTGTACCATTTTTGCAACAGCAGAAGGATCCGACTAACGAAGAATGACAAAGTTACACACTGTTGTAACAGCATGCTGTAACAGGAATTGATTTCCTATTTTTGTACAAAAGGGTCAAACTGAATGAATAATGACAATCTATTGTAATAGATGTCTCCTCTATAAAGAGGAGACATCTACATTAGAGGGGGGGGTTCTGTAACGGAAGTATTGTAGTACAGAGCAAGTCTGAATCCTTATTGTAATTTGACATTTTGGCAGATGAATAAAGCACTGTTCTGAGCATTTCAACTTAGCATCTGTGTTCCGGGGAATCTTGTGAGAGGGAAAGGGCCCACCTTCTTCACAAGATTCACCCATTTCTTTTCTGTTAAGTGTGTGTGTGATTTCTTTGTATTTCTCGCCTTGCTTCCGATATTTCCTTTTTGATAATACTCTGTTTTCTTATTCGATTGGCACTGTGAAAGAGTGTGTCACCGGTGATTAGGATTTTCAGTGTGCATTGGCAAATTGGTTACAGGGGCAGGTGTTGAACATCCTTATTTTGAGGACAGGGTCCTGGTCCTCTGTTACAAAACAGCCATCATTTCTTTCTGCAAATTTGCTTTGCTTTCATTTCATTTCTGCAACAGATCATAGTTGTTGTAACACAGAGTAAGGGTTTGATAGGAAGTAGAATTTTTTATACTACAACCTTTAATGCTTTTAGAATTGAGTGCATACAGTACAAGGTCACCTTTGAAACAAAAGGACTTTCCCGGGTTGACAATTTAATGTGGTACTCGACTGTTTAATTAATAAACAATTCGAGCAGCCAACATTTTGGCGTCGTTGCCGGGGAAGGTGACTAGAGATTTTAAAGGCATTAATGATTTTCCCTTAGAATAACAGTTGCATGAGAGGACGCAGGAAAGCTAACTTTACAGGCGGCAAAGGCACAGGAGGAGGAAGAAAAACTTTTATTGACGAGATCATTTCAAAAGCCGAGACATCCCATAGGACAAGTTCCCGAAGGCCTCAGATCCAGCATTCCTCCCAAACAGATCACCAGACGGAGGAAGTACTAGGACCTGAAAGGAAGCTGGAAACACCAGAGCACGTTGAGGAACCGGTCGAAGAACCTGAAGAAACAGAAGATACTGAAGATAGAGAAAGCGATTCAGGAAAAAGACCAATGGAGGACAACAGAGCGGAAGGAAGGGTAGAAAACTCACTCTCCACCTTGGAGTTTCCTCTTGGGGATCTCCCAAGAGGAACAATCCCTATGAAGAATATTCCACCTGTAGCACTACCTAATTTTCATGGGTTATCCTCTGAAGACTCTGATGAGTTCCTCTTTGAATTTGATATACTATGTAGGAGTTATGATTATGTAACTTCTGCTCAGAAATTAAAATTGTTTCCAGCAACATTGAAAGGGAATGCATTAAGGTGGTTTATGAGCTTAGGAGATCAGGTAATCACTACTTGGGATCAGATGAAAGAAAGTTTTCTGACCAAATATCAAGATTACTGCCGAACGAGAGAAAGGAAGGAAGAATTGTTTAAAATGATTCAGAAGGAGGACAAGAATCTGGAGGACTTTGTAGAAAGATTGCAGTATAATCTGCAGCGATCCGATCATCTGACTATGAGTAAGGATATTCTGAAGACAATACTACTAAAAGGGGTACGAGATGACTGCTTGGACATGTTGAATATGCTTGGAAAAGGGGATATTTCCAAAGAACCATTTGATGAGATTGTCAATCTTTGTATGAGATGTTCTAGAGGAGCAGCAAGTAGACCAAAAAGCAGGGACAGTATATACTCAAGAGTCCAGAAATCAGCAAGTGGAGGAGCAACACGAACCGAAATAGGTAACTTTCTTGAAGAATTTAAAACTGAAATGTTAAGCTCTTTTGCTTCACAAATTGATGCCTTGCAGGTTAAAAAGAAGCATGCAGAAGCAGAAGCTGCTCTGGCTATTTTATGTTTTAAATGCAAAGAGAAGCACCCACTAAGGGAATGCCCATTGGATAGGGTACCAATTTGCACTATTTGTGAAAAGGACCATGAGACTCAACAATGCCCTTCTTTGCCAGGAATAAAGGCAGCACTACAATCAACTGAAGAGGAAGCTGAAGCAGTGTACCTGATGACACAGAGGAGGTAATGGCAACCATAAAGACAAGGTATGAATTCTAACACATCATTTAGTCGTTGGAATAATCACTCTCCTTTTCAACCAAATTACCCACCCATGAATCAAATGCAATACCCACCCTTTAATCCAATGCATTTTCCACCTATGCAGCAACCAAATCCTCCTTTTACCGACCCCACCATGTGGAATCCTTGGACTCTACAGCAACGTTATTTCAATCAATGGAACCCAAACTGGACAACCCAACAGATTCCATTTCCTCAGCACCAACAATCTCTTTCCATTACCATCTAATTCTACACCGAATAACCAGACAATTAGACCCCAGCTGCCTGTACAACCCAACCCCAACCCGAATAATAATAAAGCTCTGCAGGTAATTGATATTCAAAATCAACCTGTTTCCCCTATGCAATGCAATGATATCCATTTACGTTCTGGGAGAATAGTTGAACCCATCATTGATGATATTACTGACTCTGAAAAAGAGGAAACTAGAAAAGAAAAGTCATCTAACAACAATGCTGAAACAGTTGAATCATCTTCTAACAAGACTGCTCAAACAGCAGAGCCACCCTTCCCTGAACCTCTGGCTCTTACCAAAACATTTGAGCCACCTGCTTTTAACCTTTTAGGAGAATTGCATAATTTATATGTCAAAATTCCATATTGCAAGCACTAAGAGATGTTCCCATTTATGCTAGAACTGTTAGGGATATCTGTATTAAAAAGCCTGGAAGAAAAGCTAAGGAACCCCTCACAGTCCATGTGATGGAGAACTGAGCCCATAACTGCTTGATGACAGAAATGAGATCCCCCCTGTTGATTCAGCTGGTGACTCCCCCTGGTCCCCTGTCTACGGTAACAGTTTCAGGTTGGTAAACCTTTGTCTCTAAAGTTCTAGTAGATCTGGTGCGCAATAATTATGACACTTGAAACGCACAATTACTGCAGTGAAAATTTAATTAGGAACACAGACCATCTAGAGTGGCTGACCGCTCTACATTAACTGAATTAGTCATTGAGGACTGGTATTTCCGTTAGAATCTTGGAATACCCAGCCGATTTTGTGCTGTGTTTACAAACTAAAACCAAAGTGTGCGGTCATCCACTACATAGGAAGACTGGCTTGGCTACAGCAGATGCCTTCATCAGCTGTAGATCTGGATCAATGAAAATCTCTAATGGGCAGGAAACCAAACAGCTTACGCTTTATCCTCATGCCACACCCATGATTAATAACAACAATTCGGTATGGTTAGATTATGAGGATGAGGAAACCCAACCTATTTTAACTATCAGACAAGCTTTAACTTTCAAAGACTCAACCGAAGATGAATTAATCAGTAACTTTATTTCTGAACCTTCTTCGATCAGTCCAGAAATACATAATCACTTCACTGCAATCTTGGAATCTGAATCCCAGCAGAACCTTAAAACTAAAAATCTACCTCAGACATTAGCTAGCATCTCCTCCAAAAGTATAACAGTAGAAATCGAGCTGAGCAAAACACTAAATATAAATCCTAATCTAACAGATGATCAAAAACAGCAGTTAACAAAGCTACTCCATGAAAATAAAGAAGCATTCGCATGGGATTACATAGATATGAAGGGGATTTCTCCTGAACTATGCACCCACCGCATTTATATTAAAGAAGGATCCCGCCCAGTCTGTCAACCCCAACGACGGATGAATCCCAATTTAAGGGAAATTGTGAAGGAAGAACTTCAAAAATTGTTGAATGCAGGATTTATATATCCTATATCTGATAGTGAATAGGTTTCTCCACTAGTAATTTTACCCAAGAAAAATGGGAAATGGAGAGTATGTGTGGATTATAGAGCCCTAAATAAGGCCACCCAGAAAGACCATTTCCCTTTACCATTCATTGATCAGGTATTAGATAACTTGGCAGGTAAGAAATTATTTTCGTTTTTGGATGGATTTAGCGGATATAAGATTGCACCCCAAGATCAGGACAAGACCACTTTCACTAGCCCATGGGGGACCTTTGCCTATAGGGTTCTTCCATTTGGGCTATGTAATGCCCCAGCAACATTTCAAAGAGCAGTGATAGGGATTTTTCCTGATATGCTAAATGATTCCTTAAAAATATTTATGGATGACTTTACTCCTTATGGCACAACTTTTGAGGATGCATTACAGAACCTTGAAAAAGTACTTAAGCGATGTATAGAAGCACACCTTGCCTTAAGTACTGAAAAATGCCATATGATGATGAATCAAGGTATTGTATTGGGTCACTTCGTCTCATTCTTAGGAATTCAAGTCGATCCAGCTAAAATACAGGTAATTCAGACTCTCCCTACCCCCAAAACACAAACTAATGTGAGAAGCTTCTTAGGACATGCTGGATATTATAGAAGATTTATCAAGAATTTTTCTAAAATACCTTCTCCTCTATTTGTGTTACTAATGAAAAATGTTGAATTTAAGTGGACTGATAATTGTGAAAAAGCATTTAAGGAACTTAAACATCAGTTGTCTACAGCTCCCATTTTGAGAGGACCTGATTGGGCACTCCCCTTTCATATATCCTTTGATGCCTCAGACACTGCAATTGGAGTTGTCTTGGGACAAGAAGAAAACAGTCTTCCCTATGCTATTTATTTTATTAGTAAAAACATGACCCCCGCAAAACTTAATTATACATTTACTGAGAAGGAATTTCTAGCAGTGATTTATGCTATCAATAAGTTTCGGCATTATATTACTGGTTATACTACTTTTGTGCATACTAACCACTCGGCCATTAAATACTTAATGAACAAATCAGTTACAAATGCTCAAGTTACCAGATGGTTATTGTTATTACAAGAATTTGATATCACAATTGTAGCCACAGGAAAAGAGATGTAGTTGCTGATTTCCTTTCTCGGTTAAAAACTAATGAAAATATTCCAGTAGATGATTCTTTTCCTGACGAGTATTTATTTGCAGTATTTGCTCACTCACCTTGGTATGCAAACATTGCCAACTATTTATTGTAGGGAAACTACCGTCACACCTGTCGCATAGAGAAAAAAGGAAGATCATTCAGCAAAGCGCTGGGTATAGCTGGATAAGTGGGTGTCTCTTTCACACAGGACTCGATCAGGAGATCCGGAGATGCATTGGTGAAGATCAAATTTATGATGTATTGAAAGCCTGCCATGATGGCCCTTGTAGAGGGCATTTTGCAGATAAAAGAACAGCACACAAGGTTCTCAGGATGGATTACTACTGGCCCTCACTCTTCAAGGATGCAAGGAAATATGTCAGGGCCTGCGATAGCTGTCAAAGAATGGGCCAGCCTAATCACAGGGATGAAATGCCACTCAATCCCCAGGTAATTCTTGAACCTTTTGAAATATGGGCACTAGATTTTATAGGTCCCATTAACCCTCCATCCAATCAAAAAGTTTATATACTAGTATGCACGGATTATATGACTAAGTGGGTAGAAGCTAAGGCACTCCTCAAGGCTAATGAAGAATCAGTATTAACATTTTTATTTGAAGAGATCTTCGTTAGGTTTGGATTTCCTAGGGAACTAGTCACTGATGGGGGACCTCCTTTTAACTCTCATGGCTTCAAAGATACACTTCAAAGATACCATATTAGGCATAAAATGACTACGCCTTATCACCCCCAGGCAAATGGGCAGGTGGAAAGCACCAATAAAGTCATAGAAGCCATTTTGACAAAAACAATATAGGAAAATAGGAGGGACTGGTTTCAAAAGTTGCCTGAAGCACTATGGGCTTATAGAACTACTTGGAGGAATACTACAGGCTTTTCACCTTATGAATTAGTTTTTGGTAAAAATGTTGTTTTCTCTGTGGAGTTTGAAATCAAAACTTTAAGAACTGCTTTAGCTGTTAACCTTGACTTGACTGATGCACAGACAGCTAGGTTGCAGCAGCTTCAAGAACTGGACGAGAAGAGGTTGGATGCCATCCATCAAACAACCATAATCCAGCAACAAAGAACCAGGTGGCACGACAAAACCATTAAGCAAAAGCAGTTCCAGAAAGGTAATTGGGCTTTACTGTATGACTCCCGTTTCGAAAATTTCCAAGGTAAATTAAGAACAAGGTGGCTAGGACCTTATGAAGTAGATGTTGTTTTTCCAAATGGAACAGTCAGACTCTTGAACAATTGATGATAGTAGAACACCATTATTAGTGAATGGGTATTGACTCTGTTTGTATCAACGGCCTGTTTCTAAAGAGGATTTCAAAGCTACTTGCATGGCAGACATACATTATGTTTTTTTGGGGGAACCTGCTGTCCCTCAAGGCACTTAAATTTCTGTTTATTTATTTATTTTTAGATTAGATTTCTCAACTAATAATCCCTGCCAAGGGTTGCCATTTTACAATTAATTGTTTTGCAAATCTTAGTTTCAGAGGGTGGCTGAGAATAAAAATTCCAAAAGAATCACTTGCAGCTTGGGAACATCTTTCGGACCATAAAATCAGTCTTTCACCAAGTTCCGTTGCTGCAACACCAAGTCCCGTTGCTGCAACACCACTTCCCGTTGATGCAACACCACTTCTCGTTGCTGCAACACCACTTCCCGTTGCTGCAACACCAAGTCCCGTTGCTGCAACACCACTTCCCGTTGCTGCAACACCACTTCCCCGTTGTTGCAACACCACTTCCCCGTTGCTGCAACACCACTTCCCATTCCTGCAGCACCAACTCCAGTTACTGCAACATCACTTCTCGATGTTGTAACACCAGTTTCAGCGCTTAATGAACTATTATCCTGATGGAACATATTATTCTTCATTAAAGGAACCAGCCATGCACTCTGATAATTACACTTCTTCACTACTACTTCCTGTCAATAATAAAAATCACCTGTATTTTCACACTTGTAGACCCTTTGTAATCATTATTAATCCAGCAAAAGACAAGATAAGACTTTTTGGCGCGCAACTAAAGGTAAAAGTAAAGGTATGCATGTTTAAGTGTGGATATTAAATTATAGTTAATGTGGAGATGTTGATACGACCGCCGAAATCATTATACTACCAATCAGATCATTCAGCCGTAGATTTGGGGGGATTACCAAAATAGTGTAATTATTGCATAACACGTCAATCACCGCCATCCCTAGTCCTCGCGGTAATATCTAAAAGTCACCTCGTCGTGGCATATCCTCATTTGTAATGGTTTACTGTGTCTCAAACTCGGCAACTCGGCTCTGCATTGTGTATTTTCACTGGATCAACAGCTATGGGGGGAAATCTGATTACACATGAACCTGGCACAACAGCACTACTGGAACTCTACCCAAAGGTTTACCAAATTTTCCTGCAAGTAGGATGGGTAGACTACTTTAGAAAACTTCCGGATTTCAATACACAGCAAGTTTTGGAGTTCACATGCAACTTAAGAGAAGGATTTTCCATGGTCCAGGGAGTGCAAATTCCAGTAGCAGAAGAAGACGTAGCCCAAGTTTCCGGGTTACCAACCAATGGTACACGCTGGTTTAGTAGAAAACATCTTATTTTGAATGTGCAGCAAGACTTTTTCCTACCAGGCGAGCATGTGGAAGCCAAAGGCAGAGGGGTCGCACTTCAGTCACTGCCTCCACCATGGCCAAGGGTTGCGGAGTTCGTTAAGAAATATTTGACTTGCGAAGGTCGTTACCAGGTAATTTACCAACATGACTTTGTTTTGCTAAATCATTTGAGGCATGGTTAGTTAATAAACATGCCCTATTATCTATTGGGTTGTCTAAAAAATATGTCACGTAAAAGCAAAGCATCCGCTCCTTTCCCTGAAACATCATCGCTTAGCCCAACTCCTAATAGATAGAGGCTTGCTCTAAACCACCCACCCCCCTCATTAATTCTCCCCAACGAATAGAAGAAAATCCTTAGCAGGCAGAGGAAATTCCCCAACAACCAGAGAAAATACCTCGGGAAATTCCCCAACAACCAAAACAAATACCCCGGGAAATTCCCCAACAACCAGAGCAAACATCCCAGGAAATTCCCCAGCAATTAGCAGCAGAAACACCCCTACAGAGGACCCCATCCCCCAATGAAGCTCAACCATCCACCCCCATGCTTCATATCTCCACTGATGACTCCGATGATAACACCCCCGTCATCTTTCTTAAAAGAAAAAAGCAGCAGAAAACCGAAACTCCACCAAAAAGAAGAAGAACCAGGGCTTCAATCAAAGCAGCTGCTATTCCTGATAGTTCCCCCATTCTGAAGGAAAGTGGCCGAAAAAGAAAAATTATTGACTTTCCTGCTTCTTTACCAAGGCGACAAACACGATCGTTTGTAGCAGTTAAACCCACTAGCCCCATTATCCCCAGTTCTCCACCCATAATTCTAAGATCCCGCACTCCAACCATTCCTGAGCATTCCCTTTCCTCACCCTCTGGGGCTGAGATGCAGAGCGTTGACAGTTTTGTGACATTGTTTTTTGAGGCAGTTGTTACAAAAGAACCAGCTGCCGAAAAATATAAAGTAGACACCCAAGGTGATATTGGGCAAGTGGTTGTTACACAAGAACCAGCCACTGACCCAACAGGTGACACACAAGAACCACCTGTTGCGGATGCAAATGACCAAGTGGATGCGGAACAACGATCCCTTCCTCCACTAGAACCTACAAATACACAAGCTCCGCCTACCATAGCCTCCCTGCAAGAAGAAATTGAGTTTCTAAAATCCCAAATTAAGGATTATCAGCAGGAAATAATGATGGTTAAAGAAGCCTATCAGAATGAATACAATATCCACATCCTAGCACGGGTAGCGTCTGTAACAGAAAAGAGTCAATACAATGAATATATGTGCAGTGAGTGTGGTGAGCTTTACACTCAAGAAGGATATAAGATAGTCCAGGTTCCAATGGCTGAAGCTAATCCACAGCCTTCTGTTGTTTTAGTCAAAACAGAACAACCTGCTGTCACACAAGAACCAGCAGGTTCTCCAAGAGTTGCAGAAGAAGAAACAGAACAACCTGCTATCACACAAGAACCAGCAGGTTCTCCAAGAGTTGCAGAACAACCTGCTGTTACACAAGAACCAGCAGGTTTTTCAAGAATTGTAGAGGAGAACATAGAACCACCCGGGCCACCCAAATTAGTACAGAACAGAAATCTTCTTCTGATGCCTATACACAGACTGAACCTCCCTGTGTCAGCAATGCTCACACTGAGACCTCTAGTTTTCAACAACTAAAGGACACATGGAGAACAGAATATGAGCTTTCACAAGGGAAGGCATTCCAGCGGCAAAAGTCAATCTGGTTTGGCTATGCATATAAAAATTGGGATGCGCTTGAACAGTCTCGAGCTCAACATAAAGAAAATAAGGAATTAAAAGCTAGGTTGTCCTATATCTTCAATTTGGTCCAGAAGCTACTGGCTACAAGAAAACCCTCTTTCAATTATGCAGTATTTTTGAGAGAATGGTTAGCGTTCTTACAAATAAAGGAAATCAAAGATGGAAGACCCTACCAAGTTGCTACACCCGATCAATTTATTGAAACATTCATAGAAGCACCAAATAATGATCAAAACTTGCTCTGTGAACTCTATCTTCACAATGAGGCCATGCCTGAAGATAGAGTGATGAATATACTCCCTATTGTTGGTTGTATCCAAATAAGAGCCTTCATCTCTTTCCTAGCCAATCAACTTACTTGGAAAAATGCCTTTATGTCAGCAACACACAATGAGCAGAACTGCCTTCTCTGGATTCGAAATGAACCACGAAATGCAGCCACCTTCATTGCTCAACATCAACAAAATTTGAGTAATCCAGAGATGGTTGATCACATGAGGAAACTACAAGCAGCAGTCTTGCAGGACTGCCAACATTATGTGAAAACAAAGGGAGCGTTGGCCATCAAAGCAAACAATTTATTTTGGGAACATTGTCCAAAAAAGAGACAGGAATATCATCCTTACAATCCCCTCAATCTTCAGGTAGCAATTTCACGCATACCTTATTATGTCAAATGTATGGAACAGTGTGTTGAAAGGTGGATTGGTTACCGTTTTCATTTCCCTCTCTTGTGGTTACCTGGTCAGCAATATAAGGTTCATTATAAACTGACCAACAAGGAGGAGGTGGCAGCATGGCAGCAATTACAGAGTGTCTATGGGTTCAGAAACAGGTCTGATAACACCTTCTTTAGCTACTGTATCAGCAACTTACACTCTTCATCCCAGTATTCCGACTCAGATTCAGAGTAAACGTTTCATGAGGACATGCAACCCTTTCAGTTGGGGGGGATGTTAGGACTCCATATTGTTTACTTTTGACCTTATATTTTGTCATGATGTTACCCTCTTTAGGCCATAAGTTGAAATCCTTGATAACATTTTGACCTCATTATCCCAAAGGTATGAAGTAACTCTCCTCATTGCTATATGTTTAATTATTCAACACATAGTCATGTTATCTTTATAATTAATCTTTGGAAGTTGACTAAGTCGCTGACAATTGTCGAAACTGTTCAAAGTCTGCAGAATTCTAATTCACAGTTGCCGCAACACCAAAAACAGCAACTGTGCAGTTGTTGCAACACCAGAAATAGTAACTGACTAAAGCGGGTAAAACCTCATTTTGCAATGGGTGAAACAACCATTGTCTAGTGGAGCAGTAATCGTCCGAAGCTGGTAGAACTATACTTTGCAGATGCTGACACAGCACGATCAGCAACTATCTAAAACTGGCAAAACACAGTCATAGATGTTGGAACACCAGGAACAGCACGAGAACTTCAAGGGAACAGTTGAGATTTACCAAATCGACAACAGTGATGAAACAACCAAGGATAGTACGAGGATCTCAAGGAGATGGTTCAGGTGTACCAGTTTTGCAACAGCAGAAGGATCCGACTAACGAAGAATGACAAAGTTACACACTATTGTAATAGCATGCTGTAACAGGAATTGATTTCCTATTTTTGTACAAAAGGGTCAAACTGAATGAATAATGACAATCTATTGTAATAGATGTCTCCTCTATAAAGAGGAGACATCTACATTAAAGGGGGGGTTGTAACGGAAGTACTGTAGTACAGAGCAAGTCTGAATCCTTATTGTAATTTGACATTTTGGCAGATGAATAAAGCATTGTTCTGAGCATTTCAACTTAGCATCTATGTTCCTGGGAATCTTGTGAGAGGGATAAGGCCCACCTTCTTCACAAGATTCACCCATTTCTTTTATGTTAAGTGTGTGTGTGATTTCTGTGTATTTCTCGCCTTGCTTCCGATATTTCCTTTTTGTTGATACTCTGTTTTCTTAATCGATTGGCACTGCGAAAGAGTGTGTCACCGGTGATTAGAATTTTCAGTGTGCATTGGCAAATTGGTTACAGGGGCAGGTGCTGAACATCCTTATTTTGACGACAGGGTCCTAGTCCTCTGTTACAAAACATCTATCATTTCTTTCTGCAGATTTGTTTTGCTTTCATTTCATTTCTGCAACAGATCATAGTTGTTGTAACACAGAGTAAGGGTTTGATAGAAAGTAGAATTGTTTATACTACAGCCTTTAATGCTTTTAGAATTGAGTGCATACAGTACAAGGTCACCTTTGAAACAAAAGGACTTTCCCGGGTTGACAATTTAATGTGGTACTCGACTGTTTAATTAATAAACAATTCGAGCAGCCAACAGTCTCCTATTGATACAAAAAGATGAGAAGCCATCTCATTAATGAGAGTCCATGATTCTCTCCCTTTACCTCTAGAGTCCTAATCAAAATAGGAACTGATAAGGCACATGTCTTCTTAGAGTTTCAATACAATTAGGAGATCTGACACATATCCTCATGATCCCATGATTCTCTTCACTCAAATTCGAATTTGGCCTTAGGGTGCCACATAAAGGTCTTCTAGAAGCCTCCTTTTGACCTATACATGTCAACAATCTCAACCCACTTGTCAAGTATAAACATATGCACATTATTTTCTAATTTTTAACCACAAATTCACTTTAAAAGGCTAAGAATTAATAAAGTTTGGAAATACATAAATTTGGCCCAATGATAATGAAAGTGAGATGAATGTAGTGACATGGTAGTGAAATGGAGGTGATATAATGGACATAATAGTGAAAGTGTAATGGAAATGAATGACAATTTCAAGACCCAACAACATGATATTTTGATTTATTTCTAAAAGTTCAAAAGAAAGCGCCTAAGCGATAAATTTTTCTTGGATGGTTTTTTATAAAGGGTCCCCATTTATTAATTGAGTATTCACCATTAAACTAATAAATGGGGGGGTTGTTGAATAGCACAATAAGAGGAAACCAAGAGAAATCCTTCAACACGCTAAAAGAGAAGATCAGCACAGCACCAATGTTAGCTTTATTAGACTTTCAACGGCCTTTTGAGATTGAAACAGATGTCAGCGGGTATGCCATAGGCGTTGTATTGATGCAACAAAGGAAGCATGTATGTTACCATTCGGAGACTTTCTCCCAGGTTGTTTTGAATTATCCCACCTATGAGAGGGAGTTTTACGCCTTGGTTCAGAGTGTAAAGAAGTGGAAACACTACCTGATTGGCAAGGAGACTATCATCCATAAAAATCATCAACCCTTGTTGTACCTTCAGTCACAAACCAAGCTTCAACAAGCCCGTCATTTTAGATGGATTGGATTCCTCCAGTAGTTTCATCTGGTTATAAATACAAGAAGGGCGCCAGCAAGAAAGTAGCAAATATGCTTTCTCACCCTCCTATTTCTGCATCTGTAGTTTTTCAAAATGCTTCTTTATCATTAGAAAGTGATGCTTAATAATATGCTAATGATGATGATTTTAAAGAGATTTATGCAAAACTAACTTGTGGATCGCAGGTGGACAATTATTATTTGCAGGGAAAACTATTGTATCACCTTGGAAAATTGTGCATACCCATTGATGAAAGGGTACATGTAATCCAAGAGGCTCATACCTCTCTTGTGTCTGATCATTTTGGGGTTGAAAAAACTTTATGTCATTTACAGAGGTTTTGTTTTTTGCCTCATATGAAAAACATTATGGCTCGTTTTGTAAAGGGTTGTGTCTTGCGTTTTGTTTCAAAGCCCTCTAATAGAAAACTTGGACTCTACACACCACTCCCTATTCTGAGTCGACTAGGGGAAAGTGTGTCCATGGATTTTGTAGGTGGTTTCCTATGTCTAGGAAAGGTCACGACTATTTGTATGTCTTTGTGGATAATTTTAGTAAAATGTGTATTTTAATTCCTTGTAAAAAGCAAGTCACTGCTAATTACACTGCTTATTTTTTCTTTCAGCATGTCTGGTGGTGGGCTCTAGTATTGCAACAATAATGTTGCAACTCCTGGGACTCCCTTCTTTACTTTTATCAACCAGATAGTTCGTAACAAACTTGGAAGCGACAGTGTTGTATGCACAAGTACTAGCTCTTGCCGCAGCCGTCACTTGGTTAGCTAGCACAAGTCCGCTAGGGGCTTAAGCCAACTTCTATGAGCTCTGAGAAGAATCTTTTTAACTAATGAATGAAAGCTAACTCAAAGAAAGCTATTCTACTTGTAGAAGGAAACTGAAAAGCTGAAAGGAAACGCAAACCCTAATTTTACCAGCTAGCCCTATTGATGCGAAAAAGAGGATGCAAGCTACTGAAAGAGATGCCATTACTTCTAAGAAGGTAAAATACATGTGTCTAAGCTACTTCTATTTGAAGAAAACATGTTTTTGTATTTTTGAATAAGTTGTCAGAATTATCATGCATGTGCTTTCACTGTTTTTGACTATGTAGAGGTGGATCAGCGAGAGGAAACGCTTGCAGGAGGTTGGGAAGGTTCAGAGAGGGCATAAGGGGTCCCTAGCACCCTTCCAGAGAGTTTCACAAATTTTGGCTATCAAGAAACCGCTTTCATGTGCTTCTACAGGAAGTCTACAGGGGTTCTACAGGATATTCTGGAATTTCTACAGGATGTCTGTAATTTTCTACAAGATGTTCAGAAATGGGATTTTGGAAGATTGATGGATGGAAAAAAAGGTGAAGGATGGGGTATGGAGGTGAGATAAGGGTGTAAGGAGGTCCGGGGCTTGGTGGATGGAGTTGAGGAGTGGCGAGGATGGTTGGATTTGTTCGAGGGATAGAACAATGTTGCACAAAAATATGAGAATTAGGGCGAAGTGAGCGATTGTGGCAAGTGTAAGGCAAGGATTCTAAGTAGAGGATGAAGCAGGTGGGATTGATGGAGAATGGGTAGATAAAGAAGGATAACGGGTGCTTTGCAAGTTGTTTTTCAAACGAAACAAACAAGGACTTGGAAAATCAAAGACCTAGCTACGTTAGTCTATTCTGACCTAGATAACAACAAAGGAATGGAACAGAAGTTTATTTGCAATGAAATCAGATGAAATAATGATGTAACTAAGCAATCATAACCCTAAGCATGCAACCAAAACTGATATCAAGTTCAGCAACTAAGAATCTAACACTACTAATTGCATGGTGAAGCAAAGACAGTGTTTTTGGTGGCAGCAAGGTCACCTTGGTCCCAGCTCATGATTCCACTGAGGGGGAGGTGAGATCCAAGGTGCTTGATAGCCTTTTTCTGAAGATCTTCCCTGTGATTAACCTATCAAGTACATATGAACATGAAAATCCTATCTAATCATTAACCATGACCTATGTAACCAACAAGATGTTAATCTACTTAACAGAAATTATTTTGCAAAGACATAAAAAGTAAATAACAGTACAGAAAGGAAGCCTTGACACTTGGGTTGGGCCCAACCCCAAGAGCTACAAGCTCCTAGAAAGAACTCAGAACTGATGCCAAATAGATCTGCTTTCCATTACTCAAAAATGACCATGTCTCAAGAAAGTTATACAACAGCAGCTACGAAAATGAGCTGAGAAAATAGCAGCACTCTAGTGCAAAATAACAACAGTCCAAAAAGTAACCTACGAAGGCTGGAAGCCTTCCTATTTATGCCCACGAGGGTCTCCAAAAGCCCTCCTTAACTCAAGGGGCTCGGTTGTTCAAACTGCTAGTAAACAGTCACTTTTCACCAAGCTGCTCGACTGCCTTTAGGATTCGTTTTGGTGGCCTGCTGAGCTCCGAGTTGAGGATGGAGATTTCGAGGAAGGGACATTTAATGCAAGAGAAATCCTCCCTACGAATCATCACCCTTGTTCCTTCATGCTTGGTTGTCATTTGGCTCATAATTGCTTGGCCTTGGTCCCAAAATTTGTCCAAAAATCTGCATTAACAACGTGTTAGCCTTCTTGGTCAAATGACCACCCTCATTCATTCAACTAACATAAACATACTCAAAAAACATGCATAAACTATGAAAAATGGTGGATTGATCAAGAAAATTTAAGCAAAATGAGCCCAATAAGTTACCCAATTCCGGTGCTCATCATCACCCCCCTGCTAAATGGGTTTCTCGACCTCGAGCAACTAATCCAGCTCATCATCCTTGAGATCCTTGACCGCCTCTCTCACATCCCAGGCCTCTGAAGTGATATCTTCTTCATGGTCATGAAATCCTGCTTTTCGTTCCACTTCTTCCCACTGCCTGTGTTTCTCCTCTTCTTTGACTCCCTCCAACAACCCCAAAAGCAAGGGAGGACTGAATTTTAGGCTGATCCAGTTGGCCTGAAGATTCTAGATGGACTACTTGTAGAGGGGTACTCTTGCCAAGGCCTCTGTCATCCTTGTTGGGGAGTGGTATTCTCTAATTTTTAGGCTATGGGGCAGTGTGTTCCACCTCTGGGTGCAAGCATGAACACAGTTGTTAGGACCCCACTATGTATCATTTTTGCTATATATTTTGATACCACTTTACCTTTATAACCATGAATCCCAGTATCATTTTCATTCACTTTTTCCCAAGGTATACAAAAACCTCTTCTTTATTATATGATTAATCTGTTTTACATTTAATTCCACAATACTCTTATATTTTATCATTAATTGAAGTATATCGTTGCTAATACAAATCCAGAGGTTGCAGATAAGCATTGCGGCCGTTGCTGAAACAGCTGACTCTGTTGCTGAAACAGCTGACTCCGTTGCTGAAACAGCTGACTCAGTTGCTGAAACAGCCGTCAAACACGCAAATTTTGTTGGCCGTAATTTGCGATTCTGGAAGAGCTTTTTGAAGAATAGTGGCAGTAGTACGAAGACATGATTATCTGGATCATCCTGAAGATAGCATTCTTGTTATCTCTGTTGTAACAATATCTTTTTATGAAGAACCGAATAATCCTGTTTTGGGGAAAAAGAACAGATTTGAGATTTGCTCTCATGTAAACTGTAAATGATGTCTCCTCTTTAAAAAGAGGAGACATCATCATTAGAAGGGGGCGGTCATTGAAAAAGCTAGAGGAGCATACTGTGTGAGGACTGGAGCTAGTCTCCATTTGTAATGTATCAGTGATTGTGACAGATGAATAAATCTCTCTTTTGATCGTTTCAATTTAATTCTTTCTCCCGGGGAATCTTGTGAGAAGGAAAGGGCCCGCCTTCCTCACAAGATTCGCCCATTGGTTCTTGTAGATTGTTCAATCCTTTATGTGTTTGCACTTCATTTTGATTCTGTTGTTAGACACTGGTTACACAGCTTGAGTAATACTCTGTTTCCTTAGCACTGCATATATTGAATGCTTTCACTCTTAGCAGTAGAGATATCCGTTTCTGTTTGATTGCATGAATGAATGATGTTGGGAGACAAGTGCTGAAGATTCCTGCATACAGGAATAGGGTTTTGCCCCCATTAATTGCTTTCCTTTATCTGCAGTGTGAGTAGAAACAAGAGAACAGGTGCTGAAGGTTCCTGCTCACAGGAATAGGGTCTTGATCTCTTGAGTTTACAGCGTGATTAGGTGTCAGGCATCAGGTGCTGAAGTTCCTCACTAAGGAATAGGGTCCTGTTCCTGCTGTGGTTGATTGATTTCTTTCCTTGTAGATTGATTTCCCTTTATTTGAATTGTAACTGCAATAGAGGGATTATCTTCGTTATAACTTAATTAACTTCAGCTTTGATTAAATAGAGTGTGAATCAGTAGATTGGTGAGATTAATAACTGCGTGTTCTTTCTTTTACTACAACATTGCTTCTGCTTTTGAAATTGAGCATATCCAGTGCGAGACTACCTTTGAAATAAAAAGACTTCCTCGGGTTGACAATTTATGTGGCGCTTGAATTGTGGAAACAATTAAAGCGACCAACATTTTGGCGCCGTTGCCGGGGAAGGTAATTATAGATTTCAAAAGCATTAATCTTTTCCTTTCAAATGTGCAGATTGTATGAGAGGACGCGGAAAACAGAAGAAAACTAACCCCACAGGTGGCAAAGGCTGGGGAGGACGAAAAACTTTTATCGACGAGATTGTATCAAAGGTTGAATCATCGCAAAGATTAAGTTCTCGAAAGTCAAAAATTCAGCAATCACCCCAGTCAGATTATAAAACAGAGGAAGTCGTGGGTCCTGAAAATATAGAAGAACCAGCAGTAAGTGCTGGAGAGTCAGAGGAAAGTGCTAGTAAATCAGTAGAATACATTGAGGAAATAGTAGAAAGCGTTGGACGACCGGTAGAAAACGTCGAAGAGCTATTAGAAGATTCTGACGATCGAGCAAGTGCAGTAGGAGAGCCAACAATGGAAGGAGACAATGAAGGTCTCTTTGGTGGAAGACGTGTAGAGCCCGAAGGGGAAAGAAGGGATGAAAATTCCCTCTCTACCTT
>APFE031034114.1:20326-36793 GCA_000404065.3 Pinus taeda
ATTTGAGATCTGGGAAAAGAGTAGGGCCTATTATTGATGATATAACTTCTTCTGATTCAGATAAAAATGAAACTGAGAAACATAAAGTAGCACAATCACCTCCTAACAAGAATGTTGAAATAACAGAACCTCCATTCCCCGAGCGTTTGGTTTTAACCAAAACAGCTGAAACACCTGATTTTAATTTCCTAGGGGAATTGCAAAATTTGTATATTAAAATTCCACTTTTACAAGCATTAAGAGATGTACCAATCTATGCCAGAACATTAAGGGATATTTGTGTTAAGAAACCTGGTAGGAAAACCAAAGACCCCCTTACAGTACATGTGATGGGAGACCTGTCTGCATTAATGTCCGGAAAAGCTCCCCCTGTCAAATATGGTGATCCCGGTCATCCTACTGTCACGGTTCAGATTGGTAAAACAATAATTCCCCAAGTTCTGGTAGACTTAGGTGCTGCGATTAATATAATGACTCTTGAAACCTCACAATTGTTACAGCTGAATAACATAATCAGAGATACACCCACCATTTTAGAGTTAGCTGACCGTTCCACAATTAAACCTGAAGGAATTGTTGAAGATCTACTTATTTCAGTTGAATCCTGAAAATACCCAGCTGATTTTGTGGTATTGCAGACTAAAACAAAGCTGGGGGGACATCCCTTAATTCTAGGAAGGCCTTGGCTGGCCACAGCTGATGCTTTTATTAGTTGCAGATCTGGTTCAATGACAATTTCGAATGGTTATGAAACAAAACAGCTCACTCTTTATCCGCAGGCCACTCCGGTAGTTAATAATGAAGATTCTATATGGATGGATTATGATGATAATGATGTTCAGCCTATTTTAACCATAGGACAAGCTTTGACTCTTAAAGACAATACAGAGGATGAGATAATCAATAATTTCATTTGTGAACCTTCTGCTGTCATTACTGAAACACACAATCAATTAAGTGCAATTTTTGAAACTGATGCGCAAGAAAACATTGAATCTAAAAATTCATCCCAGACTCTAACCACAATTTCATCTAAAAGCATAATAGTTGAAATTGAGCCCGGCAAGACATTAAACATAAATCCTGACCTAGCAGATGTTCAAAAGCAGCAATTAATGAAGTTATTGCATGAATATAAGGAGGCATTTGCATGGGATTACACGGATATGAAAGGTATTTCTTCTGAATTATGCACTCATCGAATTTACATTAAAGAAGGGTGCCGACCTGTTTGTCAACCCCAAAGACAAATGAACCCCAACTTACGAGAAATTGTTAAGGAAGAACTTCAAAAGTTGCTTAATGCAGGATTTATATACCCCATATCCGACAATGAATGGGTTTCCCCTTTAGTAATTTTCCCTAAGAAAAACGGGAAATGGAGAGTATGTGTTGACTATAGAGCTTTAAACAAAGCCACCCAAAAGGATCATTTTCCTTTACCCTTCATTGATCAGGTGTTGGACAGTCTAGCAAGGAAGAAATTCTTTTCTTTTCTGGATGGATTCAGTGGGTATAATCAGATAAGAATTGCACCCCAAGACCAAGATAAGACCACGTTCACCAGCCCCTGGGGAACTTTTGCCTATAGAGTTCTTCCATTCGGGCTATGTAATGCGCCAGCAACTTTTCAAAGAGCTGTTATAGGAATCTTTTCTGATATGCTGAATGATTCTATGGAAATATTTATGGATGATTTTACCCCTTATGGTGTGTCTTTTGAAGAGGCACTGCAAAATCTTGAGAAACTACGTAAGAGATGTATACAAGCTGACCTCTCCCTTAGTATTGAAAAATGCCATATGATGATGAGCGAAGGAATAGTACTTGGACATTTTATTTCATCTCAAGGTATTCAGGTAGATCCATCTAAAATAGTGGTCATTCTGAATCTTTCTGTTCCTAAAACTCAAACTGATGTGAGAAGCTTTCTAGGGCATGCTGGATACTACAAAAGATTTATTAAAGATTTCTCTAAAATAGCTTCTCCATTATTTGTCTTGCTTATGAAAAATGCTGAATTTAAGTGGACTAATTCTTGTCAGAAAGCTTTTGAAGAACTCAAGCATAAGTTGTCTACTGCCCCTATTCTGAGGGGGCCTGATTGGAACCTCCCCTTTCACATATCTTCTGATGCTTCTGACATTGCAATTGGAGCGGTTTTGGGACAAGAGGAAAATCATCTTCCTTATGCTATATACTTTATCAGTAAGAACATGACCCCTGCCGAGCTTAACTATACAGTTACCGAGAAAGAATTTCTTGCAGTAGTCTATGCCATTAATAAATTCCAACACTATATTACTGGATATTCTACTTTTGTGCACACTGATCATTCAGCTATTAAATATTTAATGAACAAATCCGTCACAAATGCTAGAGTTACCAGATGGCTATTACTGTTGCAGGAATTTGACATCACAATTGTAGATCGGCCTGGTAAAGAAAATGTGGTGGCTGATTTTCTCTCCCGGTTAAAAACTGACAATGATATTCTAGTAGATGATTCTTTTCCTGACGAATATTTGTTTGCAGTCTCTGCTCACTCCCCATGGTATGCAGATATTGCTAATTATTTGGTTGCAGGAAAATTACCATCACACCTGTCATACAGAGAAAAGAGAAGAATTGTTCAACAAAGTGCCAGGTATAGCTGGATAAGCGGGTGTCTTTCTATACTGGGCTTGATCAGGAGATCCGAAGATGCATCAGAGAAGATGAAGTGTATGACATATTGAAAGCTTGTCATGATGGCCCTTGTGGAGGGCATTTCGCTGATAAGAGAACAGCACACAAAATTCTAAGGATGGGTTACTATTGGCCCTCATTATTTAAAGATGCAAAGAAATATGTAAGGGCCTGTGACAGCTGCCAAAGAATGGGTCAACCCAATCATAGAGATCAAATGCCATTAAACCCCCAGGTAATTTCTGAACCATTTGAAAGATGGGCTTTGGATTTCATAGGACCCATTAACCCTCCATCCAATCAAAGAACTTATATATTAGTCTGTACAGACTATATGACTAAATGGGTGGAGGCCAAAGCACTTATTAGAGCCAATGAAGAGGTCGTCCTAGCTTTCTTATTTGAAGAGATTTTCACTAGATTTGGAACTCCTAGAGAGCTAGTTACTGATGGAGGACCTCCATTTAATTCTCATGGTTTTAAATCTACCCTTCACAAATATCACATTCAACATAGAATGACTACACTATACCACCCCCAGGCCAATGGGCAGGTGGAAAGCACAAATAAAGTTTTAGAAGCCATTCTAACTAAAACAGTGAAGGATAACCGGAAGGATTGGTCCCAAAGGCTTCCTGAGGCATTATGGGCTTACAGAACTACTTGGAGAAATACTACAGGTTTTTCTCCCTATGAATTGGTTTATGGCAAAAATGCTATTTTTCCTGTGGAATTCGAGATTAAAACTCTAAGAACTGCTTTAGCTGTTAATCTTGATTTGACTGATGTGCAGACAGCTAGGTTGCAGCAGCTTTTGGAGTTGGATGAAAAAAGATTAGATGCCATCCATCAAACAAACATGATACAGCAACAAAGGATGAAATGGCATGACAAAATCATCAAATACAAGCAATTTCAAAAAGGTAATTGGGCCTTACTGTATGACTCTCGGTTTGAAAACTTTCAGGGTAAGCTTCGTACACGATGGCTTGGACCATATGAAGTAGATGATGTTTTCCCAAATGGAACGGTAAGACTTTTAACAATTGATGATGCTAAAACACCTCTGCTAGTCAATGGCCATAGGCTTCGTTTATATCAACGCCCTGTTTCTAAAGAAGATTTTAAAACTGCCTGCATGACTGATATTCATTATCTTTTTCTGAGGGAATCTTCTGCCCCTCACAACATTTAACTCTCTGCACTATATTTTTAATAATAGATTAAATATAGCACTAATAATCCCTGTCAAGGATTGGTATATTGCAATTGAATTTTGCAGATTCTGGAAAAGGCTCATTAAGGAGGACAGATTCATCATAAGAAGACCTGAAGTCGCAAACACAGAAGCTGTTCCCATCAATATCCCTTCATTATGTCCATTATTCCATTATTCCCATTTCTACCATCCCTGAAATATTTTTCTTCAGTTACTGTCTCCCACTCCCTACTACTGAAATTACCCCCTATCAAATATTTTCCCCCCATTGGTTACGGACCTAAGTCAATTATACCATATCTCTGATTTTTTTTTTTCCCGTTGCTGAAACACCTGTTTCAGCAACGTATCGTTCATTTTCCCCGTTGCTGAAACACCTGTTTCAGCAACATATCGCTCAGTTTTTTCCCCGTTGCTAAAACGCCAGTTCAGCAACTAGTTATCATCAAAACATTATTTCTCTCCGCCGTTATATAAGCTTTTTGGTTCTCCACGATTATACTTCAGATCTGTTCTGTGAAAAATTATTTAGCAGTGACCCTATCCAATCACACTCCTGTTCTAAACCCCAGACAACTTAACAGATTCCTCCACGCACATTAAAGTTACTCTGAAGCAATCGACACTTCGAATTATTAAAAGGTAAAAATGTAAGGTATAAGGTTTTAATGTAATTCAGATAAAAGTATATTAAAGAGAGGATTTTATTCATAATGACTGACAGATCTTCACACGCCCAATCATTATTACATCATACGTAGGGGGGGAATTCCAAAAATAACGATAACTCCGCATTAATCAAACATCCTTCCCTTGTCATATCCACCACCGTCATCGCTACCTTGCAGACTCTGTTGCAGCAACTAGCGCGAGTTGGGTCTGTATGTACTGTGTCTAGAGCCTCTGTGCGTAACTCAAAGCGATAGCCATGGGAGGGTCAGCCGTCAGACATGAGCCCGGCTCCGTAAGTCTTCTTCAATTGTTCCCCGAAGTGTATCAGATATTCCAACAAGCGGGATGGACAGTTTATTTCGAAAGATTGGGTGAATTTGACCAGGGCCAAGTCTTAGAGTTTGCACAAAACCTTCAAGACGACTTTTCAATGGTCCAAGGGGCTCGCATTTCAGTAACAGAGGAGGATATAGTTCAGGTATCAGGGTTGCCGGCTACAAGGATTCGCTGGTTCAGCAGAAAGAAGGTCATTCTGAACGCCCAGCAGGAATTTCTGCGTCCAGAAGAGCGAGTGGAACGTAGAGGGCGCGGGGTTAGTCTGCATTTGCTTCCCCAACCATGGCCATCAGTGGCAGAGTTCATCAAGCACTATTTAACATGTGAAGGGCGCTACCAGGTAGTGTACAACCATGATTTCGTTTTGATGAATCATTTGAGAAATGCACAACTGATAAATATCCCCTATTATCTGCTTGGGTGTATTAAAAACATGTCTTATTATTGTAGACATTCTAAATTCCCTTTATTATCCCTCACCCACCACCGTTTATGCCAGCTGTTAATACAGAGGGGCCTTGCCCACCAAAACCCCCCTCCGCATGCCCCACTTCCTGATCCCCAGCCATCCCAAATTCCCCAGCGGTCCGAAACTCCTCAGCAAGTTCAAACGCCTCTACAACCCGAGAGTTCTCACCATACTCCGGAAATTCCCCAGGAAGGACAGCAGGACAATACCCCACATCCCCCAGTGGACCCAACGGCGAAATCTCCCCACCTAGTAGAGTCAACTGGCCCCACTATTTCTGTCCCTAGTGACGACTCTCTAACACCACCGTCCCCACCCATTCGCAAAAGGAAGAAAACCCCAACCGGCTCAGTCTCCAGACCAAGGACAAGGGCTAGATCTCAAATTCTCACTTTACTCGAAAATCCTTCCCCTAGAAAAAAACCTGGCCCTTCAAAGAAAAGGAAAAGCCGTGACTTCACCGCCTTCCTTCCAAAAAGAAAAAAGAGGACAACTGTCGAAACAGAATCCACCCCCGTTTCCCCTGACCCGGCCACTATTTCATTAAAACCCCTATCCCCATCCCAAATTCCCCAACCCGTCTCACCCGGAGGGACTACCACACAAGAACTAGTACCCCGGGATAATACGACATTGTTTATGGCTCAAAAAGTGACTGTTCCACAAGAACCAGCCACTTACCCAATGGCTGAAACACAAGAACCAGCCACTGAGGTACAAAACTACACCAAGCATGACGATAGTGGGAGATCAGTAGTAGCTGAAACACAAGAACCAGCTACGCCTGTGCATCAACAGACCACCCCAGCGGAGTCAACCAGTGTACAGGGTATACATACTATGACATCTCTGCTCGAGGAAAATGAATTCCTCAAAACTGAATTAGAAGTATACAAGAAGGAACTAACCATGGCTCGAGAGGCTTTTGAGAAAGAACTGAACCTCTATACCTTAGCACACGCAGCCTCAATGCAAAATAAGGAGCCATGTAAGGAATACATGTGCCAGGAGTGCGGCAACATTTACCAGGGTGCAGGCTACAAATTAATCGAAGTTCAATTATCCGAGGCATCCACATCAGCTGAAATAAAAGAGGAATGCCCTACTGCTCCACAAGAACCAGTAGGGCCCTCTATAAAGCAAACTGAACCTCAAATATCGCACCCTTCACAGGCTGATGCGGCCATTCAGACAGAATCACCACTACAATCAGTAAATGTAGCCACTCAGACCGAATCACTACTACAATCAGTCAATGTAGCCACTCAGACAGAATCACTACCACAATCCGTCAATGTAGCCACTCAGACAGAAACACCACCACAATTAGTTGATGTGGCCATTCAAACAATGTCCCAACCCATTACTGTTGATGCCAAGATACAGACTGTGCCATGGAACCAGTTGGAACAGATGAATATATGGAAAAGGCAATATGCTGAAGAACAAGACACAATGTTATGCCAACACAAGTTACAATGGCAGAATCATGTATATGCCAATTGGGACAGATGGGACGAGATGAGGCAGCAGCTTAGGGACTACAAAAAGGAAGCCAGGGAATCTAAGGAAAAGATAACCCTGATGTTTTCTTTAGCCCAGAAATTGATGGCTACACGCAAACCTTCTGTAAATTATTCTCTCTTTCTTGCTGAACGATTCATTTATTTTCAGTTAAAAGCAATAAAAAACGGCAGACCATATGAGCTAAAGACTGCAGAAAACTTTGTTGAAACTTTTAACGAGGCCCCTGAGAGTGATCAGCATTTGCTGTGTGAACTCTACCTCCATAACGAGGCTATGCCAGAGAATAGAGAAGTCAATCTTATTCCAATTGCAGGAGACATACAAATAAGGGCATTTGTATCATTTTTGTCTAATCAGCTCACTTGGCAATCCGCGTTCACTGCAAGCAGTCACAATGAGGACAATAAACTCCTGTGGATCAGACCAGAGCCTTTGAGGCCAGCCCTGTTCATCGCCCAATATTATGAGTTTTTACAGAAGCCAGGAATGCACAGGTACATGCAGCAATTACAGGCTTCAACACTGTCGAAGTGTCAACAGCACATTAGGGTAAAAGGTAATGCTGCAATGAACGCCAATGTTATGTTTTGGCAACAGTCATGCAAAGAAAGACAGGACTATCACCCTTTTAACCCTCATAATCTTCAAGCTGCATTATCCAGGGTTTCCAATTACATTCGTTGTATTCAACATTGTGGAGTAAACTGGATCGGATATCGTTTCCATTTTCCAAGTCTATGGCTGCCTTCAGAACAGTATCAGTGTAATTTTCAGTTGACCAACAGAGATGAAACCTTGGCATGGCAACACTTGCAGAATAACAGAGGATTCAGAGCTCCTACAGATGCCACCTTCTCCAGCTATTGCTTGAGTAATTTGCATGCTCAGTCCCAGTACTCAGACTCTCATTCAGACTAGGGGTTGCCTGAGGACATGCAACATTTTTAGCTGGGGGGGATGTTAGGACCCCACTATGTATCATTTTGCTATATATTTTGATACCACTTTACCTTTATAACCATGTATCCCAGTAGCATTTTCATTCACTTTTTCCCAAGGTATGCAAAAACCTCTTCTTTATTATATGATTAATCTGTTTTACATTTAATTCCACAATACTCTTATATTTTATCATTAATTGAAGTATATCGTTGCTAATACAAATCCAGAGGTTGCAGATAAGCATTACGGCCGTTGCTGAAACAGCTGACTCTGTTGCTGAAATAGCTGACTCCGTTGCTGAAACAGCTGACTCAGTTGCTGAAACAGCCGTCAAACACGCAAATCTTGTTGGCCGTAATTTGTGATTCTGGAAGAGCTTTTTGAAGAATAGTGGCAGTAGTACGAAGACATGATTATCTGGATCATCCTGAAGATAGCATTCTTGTTATCTCTGTTGTAACAATATCTTTTTATGAAGAACTGAATAATCCTGTTTTGGGGAAAAAGAACAGATTTGAGATTTGCTCTCATGTAAACTGTAAACGATGTCTCCTCTTTAAAAAGAGGAGACATCATCATTAGAGGGGGGGGTCATTGTAAAAGCTAGAGGAGCATACTGTGTGAGGACTGGAGCTAGTCTCCATTTGTAATGTATCAGTGATTGTGACAGATGAATAAATCTCTCTTTTGATCGTTCCAATTTAATTCTTTCTCCCGGGGAATCTTGTGAGAAGGAAAGGGCCCGCCTTCCTCACAAGATTCGCCCATTGGTTCTTGTAGATTGTTCAATTCTTTATATGTTTGCACTTCATTTTGATTCTGTTGTTAGACACTGGTTACACAGCTTGAGTAATACTCTGTTTCCTTAGCACTGCATATATTTAATGCTTTCACTCTTAGCAGTCGAGATATCCGTTCTGTTTGATTGCATGACTGAATGATGTTGGGAGACAGGTGCTGAAGATTCCTGCACACAGGAATAGGGTTCTGTCCCCATCAATTGCTTTCCTTTATTTGCAGTGTGAGTAGAAACAAGAGAACAGGTGCTGAAGGTTCCTGCTCACAGGAATAGGGTCTTGGTCTCTTGAGTTTACAGTGTGATTAGGTGTCAGGCATCAGGTGCTGAAGTTCCTCACTAAGGAATAGGGTCCTGTTCCTGCTATGATCGATTGATTTCTTTCCTTGCAGATTGATTTCCCTTTAATTGAATTGTAACTGCAATAGAAGGATTATCTTCGTTATAACTTAATTCACTTCAGCTTCGATTAAATAGAGTGTGAATCAGTAGATTGGTGAGGTTAATAACTGTGTGTTCTTTCTGTTACTACAACATTGCTTCTGCTTTTGAAATTGAGCATATCCAGTGCGAGACTACCTTTGAAATAAAAAGACTTCCTTGGGTTGACAATTTATGTGGTGCTTGAATTGTGGAAACAATTAAAGCGACCAACACATGTCTGCATGCAACCAAAACTTTGACCATCCTCCCTTCAGTTCATGTGTTCTAAGGCCTCTGCTAACACATCCAACCTTCTTCTCTTCTTTCTTGGTACCACTCTCATCCTAGGCTTTCTCATTAGGCACCTAAATTTGAGGTTGATAAGAGCTCTACTCAACCTCCTACTCTTTTCTTCAATTTCCTATTATTCTTCTGCCACAACCCAAGATGCAACATGGTGTTGTCGTGAATAATTTTATCCAACCTGCTTTGTTCCTTCAATTCTTGATTTTCTCTTTTGATGTGTCTATTCAAGACTTCCAGTTCAAAAACTTCCTGTTTTAGTGATTGGATTAGAGCTTCCTGTGCTGTATTAGGCTGGGTAGATGAAGTGCTAGCTCTGTGGCAGTCTTCTCCAATGAATCAATAAAATCATACATTTCTTGCTGGTTTGGATCTATCTCAGGTGTAGCCTTTCTTGGGCTGACCCCAAAACCCGGTTGAAAAGGACTGATCTCAATATCTAGAGGATTGGTCTCAATATTTGGTTCAGTATGTTGTAGGCTACAACCAGGAGAGATTGCTGGAGACTGTTCTATTGTTTCCTCTCCTAAGTCAATGAAGTGGGCCCCTTTAGTTTGTACTTTGTTCAGTTTTCTTTTATGTTTGGAGCTCCTCCTTAGATTCTATGAGCTGGGGTCCCCTTTCTCCACACTTTGCTTTTCTTTCCCTTTCCTCTTTGTTGTAGCTGATTGTTCCCTAAGGTAGATTAGTCTTTCAGAGAGTATTTGATCTTCTCTTGAGGAAGGTTCTTGGGTTTGATAGGTAGCTTCAATATTTCTTTTCCCCTTTAGCCCCCCTTGCTTCCTACTCTCAGTTCTTTCCTTCCTACTTTCAGACAACTTCTCTTCCTTACTAGTGTCTTTAGCTATGTTAGTAGGAGTGTCCTGAATGTTCACACTTGTTTTCTTTCTCTTACTTTTCTTTGCTGAGCTACTTTTAGGAATTTCAGGTGGGTTCTGAAAGAAGTTTCGAATCAAACATTGTTCCCAAGTATCTTTTCTTTCCTTCAACCGTTTTTCAATCAAGATTTTGACAAGGCCGTGGTGGTAAAGGTGGGGCTCTACGTCATCCAGGTTCTTTTGTATAGTTGCGGACATCTTTTTTAGGCTATTCAACAGAAAATAAGGTGAATTGATAGTTTGACTTTCTAGAAAATTCATTAGCAGATGGGTGTGGTACATGTACATGAACCCAAACCATCCTTCACATGTAATAAAATTTTGGATTATCGATAACAAACTAGTCCACTTTTCCTCCAGAGCAGAAATAGGGATTCCACGTTTGAAGACAGTTATATCCATACCTAGTTTATGCAACATAATCCTCCAGGCCTTCTCATCAAAATTTTTGTTTTTGAACCACCATTCCCCTTCCTATGGGAGTTCCGTTGCTGCTGTGATAGATGCCTCTGTGACTAAGAATTTAAGATCTCCAAGCTCAACTTCCACACCATTAAAAGACCTTGTAAATGTCTTCGTAACTTCTTTGTTGTGACCTCTGAATTTCTGGACAAACTATAGCCACCGTGCCTTCTGTAATATACTCTTCAATTGTGGATAACCCTCCATGAAGTTAGGACCATCCAGCTCTGTTTGTACCAGAAGGCCCATTCCTTCCTCTACCTAAAAAATACGTCTGTGAGTGATGGACTGTGAGTAATGCACTGACAGAGGTGAAACGATTGATGGAAGAATAGAGAATAGGTAGTGAAAATGAGTTCACAGAGCGGACGCTTATGTGAATAGGGTAGAAATAACAAATGCAACTTCAATGGGATAGTATGAAAATAGAGTGAGCCCAACCTAGCCTTGAATTAGAAGGCTGCGGAATAGATGTTAGGATGCTCACAAAATGGTCGCAGAATTTGTGCGGCAGGAAAGAGCCATGATCAAATAGATTATGTCCTCATAATTACCTAGTTCAACAAGTGGAGTGTCCAAGTACAATTAAACACGAGTTAAATTTAGAGACGGATCATGAGGCCGTTAAAAATTGATGCAAAGTTCGTGGTGGAATTATGTAAAGGCCATGGAGCAGTTATGAAAGCTATCAAGGCGAATCATTACATATAATGGAGCCAGTGGTTTCATAACTATATAGAATGTGCTTTAAAATGGTATTTGAAATGAACTTTGCTCATACCTTAGAATCTTACCACTTTCGTCCACTGACCTTTGATTGGTTGCTTCCTATTGGTGCTTTTAAGTGCTTTATATCTTCAAAATATTTCCTTTGTCATGCATTTGGTTCTTACTATTATTTGGCTAACATCTGACTCTCAGTGTTGAATAATAAAGTGTTAGCTGCCGAATCATAAATCAGCTACGGAATCAGTTTTTAGCTGCGGAAACAAAATTCAGCTGCGGAAATTGACACAGTAAACATATGACTGAATGGAGATGGATGAATGATGACTGAGTGAATGAAAACTGGTCATGAAAGGGCTTTTATTGGCAAAATATGATGATAAAATGAAATGAAATTAAGTGAAGTGAATTGAAATGAAGTGAAGTGGAGTGAAATGAAGTGAAGTGACATGACACTATGAAATGAGAGAGAGATTTTTTAGAAAATATAGGGCGTCATAAGTTTCTGATTTTCGCCCTGTAGTTTCTGTATAAGACTGCCAATCAGTGATTGGTTTTTAGGCTTATACAATTTTTATTTTTTTTTTAAAACAGAGAAAGGACAAGGAATTGGCTGGTGGAGAAGAAGGATTCTTCTTCACCAATCTTATTGCAGAATTATCCTGAAATATTTTGACAAATTCCTCCTTTGAGAGTGGCTTATGATAGATCTTTAATCTATGACCATCCACAATAAGAGGAGTTTGATATTCATCAATGGTTTTGATTCTTACCACTCCATTTCTAAAGACTCTGTCAATCTCATATGGCCCAAGCCAATGAGTTTGAAATTTACCTTTGAAATCTTTGAACTTGGAATCAAATAGAAGTACCCAATCTCCTTCTTGAAACTTTTTCTCCTTGATGTATTTGGCATGCCACTTAGCTCTTTGATATTGAACTAGATCAGTTCTTAGGATTGCTTTTGTCTGATCTCATCTAGTTCATTCAACTACTCCATTCTATGCTTTTGGGCTTCTGATAGATCCATTCCCAACTGAACTGCCATCTTGAAAGTTTTAAGTTGGAACTCAATTGGGAGTAGGACTTCTTTCCCATAAACAAGCTCATAGGGAGAATGTCTTGTTGTATTCCTCCATGTAGTTCTGTAGGCCCATAAGGCTTCGGGAAGCCTTTCTACCCAATCTCTTATGTGCAGATGAACAGTCTTGGTAATGATGCCTTCAATAACTTTGTTTGCAGATTCCACTAGACTTTTGCTTGTGGATGGTAAGAAGTAGATTTTCTGTGCTTGCCCTTGTGTTCTTCCATCAGCTTCTCTGCCAATTTGGATGTGAATTGACCTCCCTGATCTGTCACAATTTCTCTTGGAACACCAAAGTGAGTAAAAATATCCTCATAAAGAAAACTAACAACTGAATGCTTAGTAGCAGAAAATAATGCTTTGGCTTCTAACCATTTAGTGACATAATCAGTACATACCAATATATACTTTCTTTGTTTAGATGGTGGATTAATAGGTCCAATAAATTCTAAAGCCCATTTTTCAAAGGGTTCGATGAGTATGTGTGGCTGCATTGGCATTTCATTTGAGAGGGTAGGTTTCCCTACTCTTTGGTAGTTGTCACACCTTTTGACATATTATTTTGCATCTTTGAAGAGGGATGGCCAATAATATCCTAAAGAGAAGATTTTATAGATTGTCCTTCTATCAGAAAAGTGTCTGCCACATGGCTCATCATGACATGCTTTGAGAATATCGGACATTTCATCTTCCCTAACACATCTTCTGATCACAAAATCTGGCCCTGTTTTAAACAATTCGTTAGAAATCCATGAATATTTTGAACTCTCCTAAACAATCTTTCTTCTTTCATCAAGAAATAAATGTGGAGGTAGTTTCCCTGTAACCAAATAGTTAGCTATATCTGCATACCAAGGGGTATTAGTAGTTACTGCAAATAAATATTCATCAGGAAACTTGTCCTCTACAGGAGAATCTTCTTTAGTATTCTGAATCCTAGACAAGAAATCAACTACTATATTTTGTTTCATTGGTCTATCTAACACAGTAATATTGAATTCCTGTAAAAGTAGGAGCCACCTTGTAACTCTGCCATTAGTAATGGGTTTATTCATTAGATATCTAATTGCAAAATGATCAGTATGAATAAAGGTTTCATAGCTTGTTATATAATGTCTGAACTTATTGATTGCATGAACAACAACTAAGAACTCTGTTTCAGTCACAGTATAGTTCAACTCGGTGGGAGTTAAATTTTTACTGGTATAATAAATGGCATAAGGAGCTAAATCTTTTTGTCCCAACACAGCCCCTAGAGTTGTATCTGAAGCATCTGTAGAAATATGGAAATGAAGTTTCCATTTGGTCCTCTCAAAATAGATGCTTCAGATATTCTTGTTTTCAAAGTTTCAAATGTTAATTGGCAATCAGGACCCCATTTGAATTCACAATCTTTTGTAAGTAGTTTGAAGAGTGGAGATGCTATTTTGGTGAAGTTTTCTATAAATCTTCTACAATATCCAATAAATCCTAGAAAACTTCTAACATCCTTTTGACAATTTGGAATAGGTAACTTGGAGATGACTTCAACTTTTGATTTATCAACTTCAATCCCATCCCCTAAAATATGATGTTCTAAAACAATACCTTTAGTAAACATCATAAAAAAAAATTCATGACTTAATGAAAGGTTTGTTTCTTTACATATTATAAGGAATTTTTCCAAATTTTCTAATGTCTCTTCAAATGAATCACCATAAATTGTAAAATCATCCATATATACCTCTACACAATCATGGATTAGATCAGAAAAAATTCCTAGTACTGCTCTTTGGAATGTTGCAGGTGCATCAAATAATCCAAAACGAAGCACTCAATAAGCAAAAGTTCCCCATGGACAGGTAAATGTGGTCTTATCCTGGTCTTCAGGTGCTACCTAAATTTGATTACAACCACTAAAACCATCCAGAAATTAAAAGTACTTTTTGCTTGCCAATGTATCTAATACTTGATCGATAAAGGGCAAGGGAAAGTGATCCTTCAAGGTTGCTTTATTCAATTCCCTGTAATCAATGCACACTCTCCATTTACCATTCTTTTTAGGTACTATAACAAAAGGCGAAACCCATTGACTATCTGAAATTAGATAAATGAAGTTTACATTGAGTAGGTTTTGGAGCTCTTCTTTCACTATCTCCCTAAGATTTGGATTCATCCTTCTTTGAGGTTGTCTAATTGGTCTACTATTTTCCTCGATATAGATATGATGGATGCAAGTCTTAGGGTCAATACCTTTCATATCAGTATATTCCCATGCAAATGCAGCAGAATGTTTTTGCAAGATTTTGGTTAGTTGTTCCTGTTGTGACTTTTCCAAATTTTGGTTGATATTCAATGTTTTACCTGGAAAAATCTCAATGGTAGAACTACCGTACTCTTCTATAGAGTAAAGAGACATTTTTCTTGATGATAAATATTCAATATCAGAATCTAACTGAACTTGTGTGTGGTCATATTCTGAAGATGTTTCAAAATTTTATAATGTGTTCAGAATTTGACTATCTTCACTAATTTCGGAAATAGTAAAGACATGTTGTATAATGTCTTCATCATTGACCCATTCATTGTCTCCTGCTTCTGTAATTGCTTTTGCTGGAGGATACAAATTGAATTTATTTGTTGAACTACCATTAGAAATGTACGTATCCCCAAACCTACAACTAATGAAAGCATCAAATATGGCTAGCCAGGGTCTTTCTAACATAAATGGGTGCCCTCCTAAATTACTCTTGGGAGTCAAAATCATGAAATCTACTGGATATTCCCAAGAATATAAGGAGACTGAAATATCTTCTAATACACCATCTAGTTTGATTATTGATCTATCTGCAAGTTGCAGAAAGGTGGGTGTAAAAAGAAGATTAGGAAGTTGAAGTTGTTCCATAGTCTATCTACTCATAATGTTTACAGTAGCCCCTAAGTCAATCAAAGTATTTGGAATTTCTATCCCATTTATATGTGTCTTAACAATTGGACTATCTAGATCCACATATTTCTGCATGGTAATTTTTCCTACCAGGTGGATTCTTCTTGTATCTCTTGGTTTCCTTCCTGGTCTTTTGAGACTCAACTGCTTTATTGTTTTTGCTAGAATAGGAATCTCTCTAACGGCTTCTAGGAAGGGAATATTGATACAGACATTCTTTAATTCATCTAGAAAATCATAGTCAAGCAACAAGATTTGTTTCTCCACCCCTTTGTCAATTTGTAATCTTTCAAGGAAAGGAGGTGTGGATGAAGATGCAAATTTCTCTACTATAGGAGTTGTGGGGGTTGAATCTTTTTCTTTTCTTTACGAATTATTGGGTTTTGAAGAGATACTTCCTCAGAACCTTTATTGACTTTAAGGGAATCCTCCTCAGAGGTACCTTGCTATTGAACATCTATAGAACGTTTTTCTAAAACTCTACCAGATTTGAGTTGAACATCATTAAGAGGAACAATCATATAGGTTGGAAATTGTTGTCATTATACCATGTAAGAATTCTGAGGATTTTTGTTGTTGGGATTTGGAAATGGCTGAGCTGATACTTGATTTGTCTTTTGTTGAAATGGAAGCAAGAGTTGAGGATTTAGATTTTGTTGAGAAGGTTGTTGTTGTGGAAGTGGCAATGAAAGTTGTGGGTTTTGATTTGGAAGTTGTTGATTTTGTTGATTTTGAAAAGATGGAGGGTATTGATAAAATTGAGCAAATCTCCCATAAGGATTTTGCAACCCTTGTGCCCATGATTGATATGAATTTTGAGGTTGGGGCCAAGGTTGTTGCCAAGAATTCCAATTTGGCGGGAGTTGAAAGTTCATAGGATTGTTAAATCCTTGATTTTGTTGCCCCTGCTAAGGTCTTATTGAAACAAAGCAGAGGGATTCTGTTATGAAACTAGCTCACAAAAAGATAGAAAAGAGAGATCAACGCCTTAGAATTCAGCCTCTTCGAGGGGGAAA
>APFE031034114.1:38620-50907 GCA_000404065.3 Pinus taeda
TGCTCCATCTGAAGTATCCAATTTACCGGATCCTTGCCATCAAACTTCCTCATCTTGCTTTTTCTTGATTTTAGGAGCTCGATATTGAAATGAATGTAACTCTGTACTTTCAGATCTTTAAGTTCTAAAATTGCGACTTGTAGTAGCCCTCTGTGTCCTCTTTCCAATGCCAACAATCTGATCCAAATTGGATTCTCGAAGGAAGAGTTATGCAAAAATCTCCCACAGTGACTTGATTATAGACTAGTTTAGTAGAGCAAAATTGTATGACGTGCCATGAGTCACTATTTCGATCGTTGGCTCTGAAAAATATCTACAAGAAACTACAGTCCGTCCTCTTTATGTACCTTCTTATGAAATTTCAATTTGATGCTCAGAGAGGAAGTTATGACGATTTTCCCCAGGTCACCTGTTTGGAATGTAACTCAGGAGATTACAAAAAGACCAACTTCCTCAAATCATATCTCCACAAATATAGTGCAAAAAGCTCTAAAATTCGGAACCGAGGTTCAACGTGATTTCTTCTCAAATGGGTTTTTTTTAGCTTTCGAAACGTTGTAGAAGAAAAGTTATAGCGAAACTGCCATGATGACCTATTTGGAGTAGCGAAACCCTAGAATCCAAAGCTCTGATACCAAATGTTATGAAACCAGCTCACAAAAAGATAGAAAAGAGATATCAATGCCTTAGAATTCAGCCTTTTCAAGGGGGCAACCTCCTTTACATGACAAAAATGAAAAATTCTTGGATGATACAAATGAAAAGACCTCCTTTCTATATATAGGAGTCTAAGGGGTCATAACATAATCAGAGTCGACATAACAATAATAATGTAAGGGCACAATAATAACAATAGTGGGCTTCTATGGTGCACAATAGTAACAATATGGACACTACGTGGGTACATCAATATAATAAGTGGGTTGTACTAATAACAATAAGGGGTTACACTAATAGTATAGGGGCCTAACAGATTCTACTGAATTTGGATCTTCTTGAAAGACAGCTTTGAGCCCATGAATTGAAGGAAAATCCTTGGTCTCATGACTTCCTGAGAAAATCATACATGTTTCGAAAACTTTTGCATCCAAGGGGCATTCCCTTAGAGAATTTTTCTTCCTACATTTTGGACAAAATATGGCCAAGGCATCAACTTCTGCTTTCTTCTTGTTTTGTATTTTATGGGTGTTTAGTTGTTCACTAAGGCTCCCTAGAATATTAATTTTGAACTCATCAAGCATATTGCCAATCTCTACCCTACCTACCAATCCAGTTGAAGATTTGTTTACTCTAATAAGAGAAGGATCTCTAGGCCCTTTTCCCGTTTTAGATTTTCCCCTTGAGAGATGGACACATAGTTCTGCTATGTCACGAAGTGGAAGTTGAGAAATGTCTCCTTTCCCCATCATGTTTAAAATATCTATCCATTCATCTCTAATGGCTTTCAATAGAAGGGATTTCAAGTTTTCCTCATCTAAATTAATAATTTTCACTCTCTTTAACTTGTATTGAAATCTTTCAAGTAAATCCTCCAAGTTTTCATCTTCTTTTTGCATCATTTTGAATACCTCATCCTTATGATTGGTGGGCATGCAATAGTCCAAGTATCTATCCAAAAAAGTTTGTTTCATATCATTACAAGTCCTAATATATTGAGTGACTAATCCCATGAACCATTTCAAAGCAGCTCCTTTCAATGCTGAAGGAAACAGTTTGAGTTTTTGAGAGTCTTCCATATAGTCATAGGTTCGGTACAAGACATCAAACTCAAATGGAAATGTTTCAGGATCCTCACTTCGCAACCCTTAAAAGTTTGGGAGGACGGCTGGTGAAATGTTTCTCATTTTTGCATGAGTTTCCTCATCAACTACAGGGAATCCAAATGAGTTATCTCCTTCCCTATTTCCTCCAATATTTCCTCTTCCTCCTCTAGTGTTGCCTCCATTATTTCCTCTTCCTCTACCTCTACCCCCTCCTCCAAATCCGTCTACTACTTCCTTTGTCATGATAGTTTCCTCAGAGTCTTTTGGTTCTTCTATTAACGGTGTACGAGAGAGAGTTTCTCCCTTTCCCTCTTCTTCATGTGATTCTACTTCTTTGATTACAATATGTTCCCCTGTAGAAGTGAATAAAGGTTCTTCTCCTAGATTAGATTTAGTAGATAGTGTGGGAGAATCTTCTAATTTGGCTGCTTCTCTTTGAATTCTAGGAATCCTAAGGTTGGGAGTAGATGGAGGTGTATCTTGTCTAGGCCTTGAAGTAGCTGGAGTTGTGAAAATCAAACTCTTGGCCCTAACTATAAACCTTCCCCTAGAATCTCTTGCTCTATGCATGCCATTTTTTATTTTTTATTTTTCTTTCAATTCAGGCTAATAATTCTCTTTATGATCTTCCAGATCACACTAGGTGCAATAAGAGAGCATAATCAAGACATTATTGAACTAATAACTCTCTTTCCTGATCCTCCAGATCACACTAGGTGCAAGAGGAGAGCATACTTCAAGAAGTTACCAATTTTTCCCTTCTTTTCCCTTTTTTCAATGTAAGAGATTGGCTATCTAGTTACGCTTCCCCGGAAACAGTGCCAAAAATGTTTAGTCAATTTAGTATGTCCTAAATTGCTACATTAACTATCAATCCAGGAGTCGTAAACTGATCAAGTGTGGCGCACTATATGTGCAATATAACCTCTTTCTTAAATTTTATTTTTTTCAATTTTTATTTTGTTTTGGGGATTTATCTTCGTTTATCTCCTAATGTGAATGGAAATGCTATTCCTAAGTTTTAAGAATACTTTAGAAGGCAAGTATGAATATAGATTTCAAGGCAACTATGTCCTCTATAATTATTTCCAGAACTTAACACTTTAGAGGATCTCAAAACATACTAGTGATGAAAGTAGTACTTAAACAAGAATGGAAATGTGTTGCTATTAAAATCAAACAAATGATGAACTACTGATCACGAAGCCACTATCTCTGCTGCTCATCCAGATATAGAAAAATAAGTTAAGCTACAACACTCAAACAAATCAAAAACTGCAAACTAATAAAAGTAAAGTCAATTCACTTCACTTATAGTCCGATAGCTCGCTAAGTAGTATTTTCGGGGTTAAGCTATGGATCTAGAGATAACGTCAATAACATGAGGAATTGATATCTAGATTACCTATTTACAAATGAAAATAAAATCAAGTAACTTCATTTATAGTCCGATAGCTCACCAAGTAGTATTTTCGGGGTTAATCTATGGCTCTGGAGATAACGTCAATAACATGAAGAACCTGATATCTAATTGTAGAAAAATAAAACTAAAATCAAATCACATCACTCATAGTCCGATAGCTCGCTAATTAGTATTTTCGGGGTTAAGCTATGGCTCTATAGATAACGTCAATGACATGAAGAATTTGATATCTAAACTAACTAACAAAGCAAGTGAATAAGACTGAAATTAAAGCATAGCTGAAATTGAAAAGCTAAGAAAAGATTAGTCAGTAGAGAGATTAATCTCATGTCACTAGTTGTTGTAAAAATTATATGAAAATGCTCGGCCCTAGCCTATCCTGAAACACACACTGATCATTGTTAACAAAAATATACAATGCTTGGAAAATCATGTACAGGAATGAAGCATTAACATCATAACCAACTTATGAAATATATACAGGTGAAAAAACTATGAAATATGTGCAATGGAAACAAGAAAACAACACATAAAAATTTACAAAAATAAAGAAGCAAAACCTCAGCCAGCAGGGGCCCTCTGCATGGCCTTGGTCAACACCCTATCAGTCTGGAACTATGCTCACATAGTCATATAAAATAGAGTCTTGTTATATTGCAAAATAGAGGAAGAATTCTCTCGTTACAACAGCAGGACCAGTGCCACGACAAAGTACAAGGAATAATAACAAAATGACATCAAAAATTAACTAGCTACATGCATTTACAAAATGTGTTATTTATAAAGGAAATTACAAAATTGTTTTCCTATGAAACACCTTCAGCAGAGGACACGTAAAAAGACAACATCCATGAGCTTAGCATGATGGTTTCCAAGATCATTCAATCTATGAAAATATGGCTGTTGGATTTGCATCATGGAGGCAGTCTACAACTGTCAAAATGAACCCATGTATCTAGGAACGGTCTCGGACCCTTCACGTGTTTGAAAATAGAGCCCTGTTTTCCATAGAACTCTTCGTTTGACCACCGTTTGACCAAGGTCTTCCTCTACGAATTTGGCTGAACCAATAGGACCTGATCCATGTCCAGATCATTCCTAGACTGCCCATGTGCCTCGTTTTGCTTGATGACACTTGTAACCTAGAGATCAACAAAAACAGCTGCGGAAAGTCGAGTCAGCTGTGGAAAGTGGCAGCATTTCGCAACTGATGAGAAAAATCTAAGTCAAATAGCAAACACAAAAACATAGTTAGAAAACCACTTAAATGCTCTTTTAGAATCAATATGTAACTATCTTTGATAGCTTATGAGGTACTTGTGAGGGGAAAAAGTCTAGGGAAGTGTGTAGGAGAGATGTAGTTTCAGAGCTCAACATACCCCCACTGTGAAGGTGTTGCATGTCTGCATGCAACCAAAAATTTGACCATCCTCTGTTCAGTTCATGTGTAGAGACCTCTGCTAACACATCCAACCTTCTTCTCTTCTTTCTTGGTACCACTGTCATCCTAGGCTTTCTCATTAGGCACTTGAATTTCAGGTTGATAAGAGCTCTGCTCAACCTCCTACTCTTTTTCTTCAATTTCCTATTATTCTTCTGCCACAACCCAAGATGAAACATGGTGTAGTCGTGAATAATTTTATCCAACCTGCTTTGTTCCTTCAATGTTTCATTTTCTCTTTTGATGTGTCTATTCAAGACTTCCAGTTCAAAAACTTCCTGTTTTAGTGATTGGATTAGAGCTTCCTGTGCTATGTTAGGCTGGGTAGATGAAGTGCTTGGATCTGTAGTAGCCTTCTCCAACGACTTAATAAAATCATACATTTCTTGCTAGTTTGGATCTATCTCAGGTGTAGCCTTTCTTGGGCTGACCCCAAAACCTGGTTGAAAAGGACCGATCTCAATATCTAGAGGATTGGTCTCAATATTTGGTTGAGAATGTTGTGGGCTACAGCCAAGAGAGATTTTTGGAGATTTTTCTGTTGTTTCCTCTCCTAAGTCAATGAAGTGGGCTCCTTTAGTTTGTACTTTCTTCAGTTTTCCTTTATGTCTAGAGCTCCTCAGATTCTATGAGCTGGGGTCCCCTTTCTCCACACTTTGCTTTTCTTTCAATTTCCTCTTTGCTGCAGCTGATTGTTCCCTAAGGTAGATTAGTCTTTCAGAGAGTATTTGATCTTCACCTAAGGAAGGTTCTGGGGTTTGATAGGCAGCTTCAATATTTCTTTTCCCCTTTAGTCCCCCTTGCTTCCTACTCTCAATTCTTTCCTTCCTACTTTCAGATAGCTTCTCTTCCTTACTAGTGTCTTTAGCTATGTTAGTAGGAGTGTCCTGAATGTTTACACTTGTTTTCTTTCTCATACTTTTCTTTGTTGAGCTACTTTCAGGTGTTTCAAATGGGTCCTGAAAGAAGTTTCGAATAAAAAATTGTTCCCAAGTATCTTTTCTTTCCTTCAATTATTTTTCAATCAAGATTTTGACAAGGCCATGGTGGTAAAGGTGGGGCTCTACATCATCCAGGTTCTCTTGTACAGTTGTGGACATCTTTTTCAGGCTATTCAACAGAAAATAATGTAAATTGATAGTTTGATTTTCTAGAAAATTCATTAGCAGTCGGGTGTGGTACATGTACATGGACCCAAACTTTCCTTCACATGTAATAAACTTCTGGATTATCAATAATAAACTAGTCCACTTTTCCTCTAGATCAGAAACAGGGATTCCATGTTTGAAGACAGTTATATCCATACCTGGGTTACACAACATAACCCTCCAGGCCTTCTCATCAATTTTTTTTTTTTTGAACCACCGTTCCCCTTCTTGTGGGAGTTTCGTTGCTGCTGTTGTAGATGCCTATGTGATTGAGAATTTAAGATCTCCAACCTCAACTTCCACGCCATTAAAATACCTTGCAAATATCTTCGTAACTTCTTTGTTGTGACCTCTGAATTTTTGGACGAACTGCAGCCATCGTGCCTTCCGTAATATACTCTTCAATTGTGGATAACCCTCCACAAAGTTAGGCTCATCCGACTCTATTCGTAATAGAAGGCCCATTCCTTCCTCTACCTAAAAAATATGTTTGTGAGTGATGGACTATGAGTAATGGACTGATGGAGGTGAAACGGTTGATGGAAGAACAGAGAACAGGTAGTGAAAATGAGTTCACAGAATGGAGGCTTATGTGAATAGGGCAGAAATAACAAATGCAACTTCAATGGGATAGTATGAAAATTGAGTGAGCCTGGCGGAGCTTTGAATTAGAAGGGTGTGGAATAGATGTTAGGATGCTCACAAAACGGCTATGGAATTTGTGCTGCAGGAAAGAGCCGTGATCAAATAGATTACATCCTCATAATTACCCGGCTCAACAGGTGGAGTGTTAAAGTACAATTAAACGCGAGTTAAATTCGAAGACAGATCACGAGGTCGTTAAAAATTAATGCAAAGTTCGTGGTGGAATTATGTAAAGGCCATGGAGTAGTTATGAAAGCTATCAAGGTAAATCATTACATATAATGGAGCCGGTGGTTTCATAACTATATAGAATGTGCTTTAAAATGCTATTTGAAATGAACTTTGCTCATACCTTAGAATCTTATCACTTCCATCCACTGACCTTTGATTGGCTGCTTCCCGTTGGTGCTTTTAAGTGCTTTATATATTTAAAATATTTCCTTTGCGATACCTGCATTTGGTTCTTACTATTATTTGGCTAACATATGACTATTAGTGTTGAATAATAGAGTGTTAGCTGCGGAATCAACAATCAGCTGCGGAACCAATTTTTAGCTGTGGAAATAGGATTTAGCTATGGAAACTGACACAGTAAACATATGACTGAATGGAGATGGATGAATGATGACTGAGTGAATGAACACTGGTCATGAAAGGGCTTTTATTCGTAAATATGATGATAAAATGAAATGAAATGAAGTGAAGTGAAGTGAAATGAAGTGAAGTGGAGTGAAATGAAGTGAAGTGACATGAAACTATGAAATGAGAGAGAGATTTTTTGGAAAATATAGGGTGTAAGAAGTTTCTGATTTTCGTCCTGTATTTTCTGTATAAGACTGCCATTCAGTGATTGGTTTTCAGGCTTATAATTAATTTATATATCTATATATATATATATATTATATATATATAATATATATATATATATATTATATATATTTATATATATATATATATATATATATATATAGATATATATATATATTTTAAAACAGAAAAATTACAAGGACTAGGTTGGTGGAGAAGAATGATTCTTCTTCACCAACCTTATTGCAGAATTATCCTGAAATATTTTGACAAATTCCTCCTTTGAGAGTGGCTTATGATAGATCTTTAATCTGTGACCATTCAAAATAAAAGGAGTTTGATATTCATCATTGGTTTTGATTCTGACCACTCGATTGCTAAAAACTTTGTCAATCTCATATGGCCCAAGCCAATTAGTCTAAAATTTACCTTTGAAATATTTGAACTTGGAATCAAATAGCAATTCCCAATCTCATTCTTGAAACTTTTTCTCCTTGATGTATTTGTCATGCCACTTAGCTCTTTGATAGTGAATTAGATCAGTTCTTAGGATTGCTTCTTGTTTGATATCATCTAGTTCATTCAACTTCTCCATTCTATGCTTTTGGGCTTCTGATAGATCCATTCCCAACTGAACTAATATCTTGAAAGTTTTAACTTGGAACTCAATGGGGAGCAGGACTTCTTTCCCATAAACAAGCTCATAGGGAGAATGTCTTGTTGTATTCCTCCATGTAGTTCTGTAGGCCCATAAGGCTTCGAGAAGCCTTTCTACCCAATCTCTTATGTGCAGATGAACAGTCTTGGTAATGATGCCTTCAATAACTTTGTTTGTAGATTCCACTTGACCATTTGCTTGTGGATGGTAAGGAGTAGATTTTATGTGCCTGACCTTGTATGCTTCCATCAACTTCTCCACTAGTTTGGATGTGAATTGACTTCCCTGATCTGTCACAATTTCTCTTGGAACACCAAAGTGAGTAAAAATATCCTCATAAAGAAAACTAACAATTGAATTCTCAGTACCAGAAAATAATGCTTTGGCTTCTACCCATTTAGTGACATAATCAGTACATACCAATATATACTTTCTTTGTTTAGATGGTGGATTAATAGGTCCAATGAAGTCTAAAGCCCATTTTTCAAAGGGTTCAATGAGTACCTGTGGCTACAATGGCACTTCATTTGAGAGGGTAGTTTTCCCTACTCTTTAGCAGCTGTCACACCTTTTAACATATTGTTTTGCATCTTTGAAGAGGGATGGCCAATAATATCATAAAGGGAGGATTTTATAGGCTGGCCTTCTATCAGCAACGTGTCCGCCGCATGGTTCATCATGACATGCTTTGAGAATATCTGGCATTTCATCTTCCCTAACACATCTTCTGATCACAAAATCTAGCCCTGTTTTAAACAATTCGTTAGAAATCCATGAATATTTTGAACTCTCTTGAATAATATTTCTTCTTTCACCAGGAAATAAATGTGGAGGTAGTTTCCCTCTAACCAAATAGTTAGCTATATCTGCATACCAAGGGGTCTTAGTAGTTACTGCAAATAAATATTCATCAGGAAACTTGTCCTCTACAGGAGAATCTTCTTTAGTATTTTGAATCCTAGACAAGAAATCAACTACTGTATTTTGTTTCCTTGGTCTATCTAACACAGTAATATTGAATTCCTGTAAAATTAGGAGCCACCTTGTAACTCTGCCATTAGTAATGGGTTTATTCATTAGATATCTAATTTCAGAATGATCAGTATGAATAAAAGTTTCATAGCCTATTATATAATGTCTGAACTTATTGATTGCATGAACAATAACTAAGAACTCTTTTTCAGTCACAGTATAGTTCAACTCAGTGGGAGTTAAATTTTTACTGGTATAGTAAATGGCATAAGGAACTAAATCTTTTTGTCCCAACACAGCCCCTAGAGCTGTATCTGAAGCATCTGTAGAAATATGGAAAGGAAGTTTCCAATTTGGTCCTCTCAAAATAGGTGCTTTAGATATTCTTGTTTTCAAAGTTTCAAATGTTGATTGGCAATCAAGACCCCATTTGAATTCACAGTCTTTTGTAATGAGTTTGAAGAGTGGAGATGCTATCTTGCTGAAGTTTTCTATAAATCTTCTATAATATCCAGTAAATCCTAGAAAACTTCTAACATCCTTTTGACAATTTGGAATAAGTAACTTGAAAATGACTTCAACTTTTGATTTATCAACTTTAATCCCATCCACTGAAATATGATGTCCTAAAACAATACCTTTAGTAAACATCATAAAGCATTTCTCATGGCTTAATGAAAGGTTTTTTTCTTTACATCTTATAAGGATTTTTTCCAAATTTTCTAATGCCTCTAGAAACGAATCACCATAAACTGTAAAATCATCTATATATACCTCTACACAATCATGGATTAGATCAAACAAAATTCCTAGTACTGCTCTTTGGAATGTTGTGGGTGCATTACATAATCCAAAAGGAAGAAATCGATAAGAAAAAGTTTCCCATGGATAGGTAAATGTGGTCTTATCCTAGTCTTCAGGTGCTACCTGAATTTGATTATAACCACTAAAACCATCTAGAAATGAAAGTACTTTTTGCCTGCCAATGTATATAATACTTGATCACAAAGGGCAAGAGAAAGTGATCCTTCAAGTTTGCTTTATTCAATTCCCTGTAATCAATGCACACTCTCCATTTACCATTCTTTTTGGGTATTATAACCAAAGGAGAAACCCATCGACTATCTAAAATTGGATAAATGAAGTTTACATTGAGTAGTTTTTGGAGCTTTCACTATCTCCCTAAGATTCGGATTCATCCTTCTCTGAGGTTTTCTAATTGGTTTAATGTTTTCCTTGATATAGATATGATGGATGCAAGTCTTAGGGTCAATACCTTTCATATCAGTATACTCCCATGCAAATGTAGCAGAATTTTTTTTCAAGATTTTGGTTAGTTCTTCCTGTTGTTACTTTTCCAAATTTTTGTTGATATTCAGTGTTTTACCTGGAAAAATCTTAATGGTAGAACTACCGAACTCTTCCATAGATTAAAGAGACATTTGTCTTGATGATAAATATTCAATATCAGAATCTAACTGAAATTGTGTGTGGTCATATTCTGAAGATGTTTCAAAATTTTCTAATGTGTTCAGAATTTGACTATCTTCGCTAATTTCAGAAATAGTAAAGACATGTTGTATAATGTCTTCATCATTGACCCATTCATTGTCTCATACTTCTGTAATTGCTTTTTCTCAAGGATACAAATTGAATTTCTTTGTCAAACTACCATCAGAAATGTACATATCCCCAGATCTACAACTAATGAAAGCATCAGCTGTGGCTAGCCAAGGTCTTCCCAAGATAAGTGGGTGCCCTCCTAAATTACTCTTGGGAGTCAAAATCATGAAATCTACTGCATATTCCCAAGAATCTAAGGAGACTGAAATATCTTCTAATACACCATTTGGTTTGATTATTGATCTATCTACAAGTTGCAAGAAGGTGGGTATTAAAAGAAGATTAGGAAGTTTAAGTTGTTCCATAGTTTGTCTACTCATAATGTTTATAGCAGCCCCTAAGTCAATCAAAGTATTTGGAATTCCTATACCATTTATATGTGTCTTGACAATTGGACTACCTGGATCCACATATTTCTACATGGTAATTTTTCCCATCATGATATCTGCAATTTTTCCTACTAGGTGGATTCTGCTTGTATCTCTTGGTCTCCTTCCTGGTATTTTGAGACTCAACTCTTTTATTGTTTTTGCTAGAATAGTAATCTCCCTAATGGCTTGTAGCAAGGGAATCTTAATACAGACATTCTTTAATTCATCTAGAAAATCATAGTCAAGCAACAAGATTTGTTTTTCCATCCCTTTGTCAGTTTGTAATCTTTCAGGGAAAGGAGGTGTGGATGAAGATGCAGGTTGCTCAACTATAGGCGTCGTGGGGGTTGACTCTTTTTCTTTTTCTTTTAGAAATATTAGGTTTTGAAGAGATACTTCCTGAGAACCTTTATTGACTTTAAGAGAATCCTCCTAAGAGGTACCTTTCTCTTGAACATCTATAGAAGGTTTTTCTAAAACTCTACCAGATCTGAGTTGAACATCATTAAGAGGAATAATCATATAGGTAGGAAATTGTTGTCCTTCTACAATGTAAGCATTCTGAAGATTTTTTTTGTTGGGATTTAGCAATGGCTGAGCTGGTAGTTGATTTGTCTTTTGTTGAAATGGAAGCAAGAGTTGAGGATTTGGATTTTGTTGAGAAGATTGTTGTTGTGGAAATGGCAATGAAAGTTGTGGGTTTTGATTTAGAAGTTGTGGATTTTGTTGATTTTGAAAAGATGGAGGATATTGATAAAATTGAGCAAATCTCCCATAAGGATTTTTGCATCCCTTATGCCCATGATTGATATGAATTTTGAGGTTGGGGCCAAGGTTGTTGCCAAGGATTCAAATTTGGCAGGAGTTGAAAGTTCATAGGATTGTTAAATCCTTGATTTTGTTGCCCAGCCAAGGTCTTCTTCAAACAAAGCAGAGGGATTCTACTAAATTTGGATCTTCTTGAAGACAGCTTCAAGCCCAGGAATTGAAGGACAATCTTTAGTCTCATGACTTTCTGAGAAAATCATACATGTTTCTACAACTTTTTCATCCAAGGGGCATTCCCTTAGAGCATGTTTCTTCCTACATTTAGGACAAAAGATGGCCAAGGCATCAACTTTTGTTTTCTGCTTGTTTTGTATTTTAATGGTGTCAAGTTTTTCACTACTCCCTAGAATATCAATTTTGAACTCATCAAGCATATTGCAAATCTTTGCCCTACTTATTGATCTAGTTGCAGATTTGTTTTCTCTAATAGGAGAAGGATCTCTAGGCCCTTTTCCCGTTTAGATTTTCCCCTTGAGAGATGGACACATAGTTATGCTATGTCACGAAGTGGAAGTTGAGAAATGTCTCCTTTCCCCATCATGTTTAAAATATCTATCCATTCATCTCTAATGGCTTTCAATAGAAGGGCTTTCAAGGTTTCCTCATCT
>APFE031034114.1:51261-72939 GCA_000404065.3 Pinus taeda
CTCTCTTTAAGTTGTATTGAAATCTTTCAAGTAAATCCTCCAAGTTTTCATCTTCTTTTTGCATCATTTTGAATACCTCATCCTTATGATTGGTGGGCATACAATAATCCATGTATCTATCCAAAAATGTTTTTTTCATATCATTCCAAGTCCTAATAGATTGAGTGACTAATCCCATGAACCATTTCAAAGCAACTCCTTTCAATGTTGAAGGAAACAGTTTGAGTTTTTGAGAGTCTTCCATATAGTCATAGGTTCAGCACAAGACTTCAAACTCAAATAGAAATGTTTCAGGATCCTCACTTTGCAACCCATAAAAGTTTGGGAGGACAGATGGTGAAATGTTTTCCATTTTTGCATGAGTTTCCTCATCAACTATAGGGAATCCAAATGAGTTATCTCCTTCCCTATTTCCTCCATTATTTCCTCTTCCTCCTCCAGTGTTGCCTCCATTATTTCCTCTTCCTCTACCTCTACCCCCTCCTCCAAATCCATCTACTACATCCTCTGTCATGATAGTTTCCTCAGAGTCTTCTGGTTCTTCTATTAATGGTGGATAAGAGAGAGTTCCTACCTTTCCCTCTTCTTCAGGTGATTCTACTTCTTTGATTACAATATGTTCCCCTGTAGAAGTGAAGAACGGTTCTTCTCCTAGATCATATTTAGTAGATAGTGTGGGAGAATCTTCTAATTCGGCTGCTGATCCTTGAATTCCAGGAATCTTAAGGCTAGGAGTCGATGGAGGTGTATCTTGTCTATGCCTTGAAGTAGTTAAAGTTGTGAAAATCAAATTCTTGGCCCTAACTATAAACCTTCCCTAGAATCTCTTTCTCTATGCATGTCATTTTTTATTTTTTATTTTTCTTTCAAGTCAGGCTAATGATTCTCTTTCTGATCTTCCATATCACACTAGGTGCAAGAAGAGATCATAATCAAGAAATTATTGAACTAATAACTCTCTTTTCTGATCCTCCAGATCACACTAGGTGGAATAAGAGAGCATAGTTCAAGAAGTTACCATTTTTTCCCTTCTTTTCCTTTTTTTTTATGTAAGAGGTTGGCTACCTAGTTACACTTCCCCGGCAACGGTGCCAAAAATGTTTATTCAATTTAGTATGTCCTAAATTGCTACATTAAGTATCAATCCGGGAGTCGTAAACTAATCAAGTGTGGCGCACTATATGTGCAAGACAACCTCTTTCTTACCTTTTATTGTTTTCAATTTTTATTTTGTTTTGGGGGTTTTATCTTTGTTTATCTCCTAATGTGAACGGAAATCCTATTCCTGAGTTTTAAGAATACTTTAGAAGGCAAGTATGGATATAGATTTTAAGGCAATTATGTCCTTTATAATGATTTCCAGAACTTAACACGTCAGAGGATCTCAAAACATACTAGTGATGAAAGTAGTACTTAAACAAGAATGGAAATGTGCTACTATTAAAATCAAACAAATGATGAACTGCTAATCATGAAATCACTATCTTTGTTGCTCATCTAGATATAGAAAAATAAGTTAAGCTACTGCACTGAAACAAATCAAAAACTGCAAACTAATAAAAGTAAAATCAATTCACTTCACTTATAGTCCGATAGCTCGCCAAGTAGTCTTTTCGAGGTTAAGCTATGGCTCTGGAGATAACTTCATTAACATGAGGAATTGATATCTAGATTACCTATTTGCAAATGAAAATAAAATCAAGTTACTTTACTTATAGTCTGATAGCTTGCCAAGTAGTCTTTTCATGGTTAAGCTATGGCTCTGGAGATAACATCAATAACATGAAGAACCTGATATATAATTGCAGAAAAATAAAACTAAAATCAAATCACATCACTCATAGTTCGATAGCTCACCAAGTAGTCTTTTCAGGGTTAAGCTATGACTCTAGAGATAACGTCAATGACATGAAGAATTTGATATCTAAACTAACTAACAAAGCAAGTGAATAAGATTGAAATTAAAGCATAACTGAAATTGAAAACCTAAGAAAAGAAAAGTCAGCAGAGAGACTAATCTCATGTCACTAGTTCTTGTAAAAATTATATGAAAATGCCCGAGCCTAGCCTATCTTGAAACCCACACTGATCAGTGTTAGCAAAAATATACAATGCTTGGAAAATCATGTACAAGAATGAAGCATTAACATCATAACTGACTTATGAAATATATACAAGTGAACAAACTATGAAATATGTGCAATGGAAACAAGGAAACAACACATAAAAACTTTACAAAAGTAAAGAAACAAAACCTCAACCAGCAGGGGCCCTCTGCATGGCCTTGGTCAAAACGCTATCAGCCTGGAACTATGCTCACATAGTCATATAAAACAGAGTCTTGTTATATTGCAAAACAGAGGAAGAATCCTCTCGTTACAATAGCAAGACTAGTGTCATGGCACAGTATAAGGACTAACATCAAAACAACATCAAAAACTAACTATCTACATGTGTTTACAAATGCATTATTTATAAAGGAAATTACATAACTGTTTTCCTATGAAACACCTTCAGTAGAGGAAACGTAAAAAGACAGCATTCGTGAGCTTAACATGATGGTTTCCAAGATCATTCAATCTATCAAAAGATTTCTATTGGATTTGCATCGTGGAGGCATTCTATAGTTGTCAAAATGAACCCATGGATCTAGGAACAGTCTCGGACCCTTCACGTGTATGAAAATAGAGATATGTTTGCTGTAGAACTCTTCGTTTAACCGCCATTTGACCAAGGTCTTCCTCTACAAATTTCGTTGAACCAATAGGACCTGATCCATGTCTAGATCATTCCTTGATCCAGATTTAAATAGGAACGCAACAAATTACAGAGATAACCATAAACACAAAGATGCAGCGGAAATAATACTTCATTTCATTAATGGAAAATACTGAAACATTCTTACAATCAGAAATGGAAATAAACTAGCTAGGGCGATGGTAGCTTATCTCTGAGAAGAGATGTGGTGGCTACATGCCTCTGAACTGTGTTACAATGAGGCTCGAAGCCTATTTATTGTTTGAGACACAATGAAAAACCCTTCACATTCCAAAACCTAACCCTAGGAGATGAAACGTCAAACTGTGGGCCCCGTTTGGGGGTAAGTTAGTACATCAACTTCCCGGGGTCGTAACTTTAGCATATGATCTCTGTTTGACGCGCACAATAGCTCATTAGAAATATCTATTCGAGCACTATCATTGTTGGAATGGGCAACACAGGTCCATGTTTCATGGACCCATGTTGCCCCCGGATTCCCCAAAAAACGTCGTTTAGGACCTCAAAACGGCTCCGGAAGTTCATGACCCGAAAAACTGCTAAAAATAGTAAGTTGGGCTACAATTAAGGAAACTGACAATGCTGAGAAAGACAATGGTGGGGGTCCAGGTGGACTTGGCAGGTGGCCACCAATATCCACCTGGATCATTCAATCACCCGCTTGATCATATATGTATAGGGAAGGATTTTAGTCCTTTCTCGTATCCTATGAAGGAATGAATAGGAAGCATCTCTACATTGAAGTTCTCAAGGCCTTTTTGAGTCAGTTGTTGCTCTCATAACAATGATTTAAGGATGCTTGTCCTCCTTCCCAAGTTGTTGTGCCTTCGACAACATCACAAAATGAATCAGCAAAGATAGGAGCGATCTCTGTAAACTCAGCTTCAATAATGGTATGTTTTCTTTATTTCTACATCACCTTTCTTATTAACATGTCTTTTGTGACTCGCTTGAAGTAGACAAGATAATTCAGCACAGAAAATATCTAGTAATTAATATTGAAAGATCTTGTGAAATGAATTTGGATCGTGAGAAAGGTTTTAATGAGATACTCGATTATAACTACCCATAACCAGGAAAATGATTATCCTTCCTCAGGCCACTAAATATTTAATAAGCTATCAACTCATTTGTTTTGGTATTTAAAATGTAATTACTCCACACATTTTATTCAACTTAATCACACATCACAGTCATGAAAAGGATATAGTATAGCGCTAACGATGTATTAAGAGAAATGTGATTGCGGGGATCACAATATCACATTTCGCAAATCGTTTGTGGTTGTTCTAATGGAATGGTCAAGTTTCTTACAAACTATTCCACGTGCAAAATGAGATTGCAAAATGACAAGGATTTATTGCAGTGGGAGACTTAATCGCATATCACAATTTTGTAAAGGTTTTTTAACATGGTCATGTGGAAAAGTGTGATTTGCGATTTGCGATATGGATTTCATCCTTAGTTAGTTTTGCAAGGTTTTTCTAGGAATTTTCTTAGAGTTAGGGTTTTATTATACTAAGCTTAAAAATATAAAAGGGTCCCCATTTACAACTCTAAGCCTAGTTATTATTCGTTATAAATGGGGGGTTGTTTTGTAGTACAACAAAACTGTAATGAAAACCATTGAAGAATTGATGAATGCAAAGAGAAGATGAATGTATTTCATATAAATCTATAACAGAGAAAAAACAACATCATAAACTTACTACACATGAATTCCTAGATAATAGCTGCAAACTATGTCCTTTGATTTCTAGAAAATGTCCAAGTACAAGCTACAATAGTTCTCTCCTTCGAAATCCAACCCGTTCTATCACTAAGAAACCGATACATAAAGACGAAAAGAACATCTCCCCACTCTCAGTGGTTGAATCCATGACTCTAGGATCTATTCCATAAGGTGTTCTAACCAAACCTTAATGTCTAGGGAAGTTAAAAACAATTTCTAGAATTAACTTTGACTCTAATCTCTCTCCTAAATGAGGTCAAATTTACATCAAAACAACTTACAAAGACTAAACACCCATTATTTACATTTACTTTAACCCTCACATTCATCTACTTCACCCTTTTGACTTTTACCAAAGTCAAACTAGGAATTACAAAAAATTACACAGTGAAAATATCAGAAATTTCGAGGTACACATCAAGCTATTGGAGGCCATTTTTGAGTGCCTTTCTAAAGTCCAAATATAGATATGAAGCTTGCACTACAAGAAAAAAGGTCATTGCAGCATTTTTCCTGGACACTTCTAGCTCCTTTGGGTCAGTTGGCTTCTTGATGGCTTTCTCGGCGAACTCCTAGATCTTGTTGACCTGGAAGACCAACTTGATCCTTCCCTTCCATGGACTATAGTTGGAAAATCCCTTCAACTTTTCCTCCTACTAGAGACCAACCTACAATTTCGACATTTTCACTAACAATGTGATAGATTTGGATGAAACAATTTCAAAATCTATATATATTTATTAAACAGATTATAAAATGTTAATCTTACATCAACTATCATGCATGATGTTCGTGATGAAATGCGAGGTGATTTTAATTTTTTCCTTGTGTGATAGCCGGCAGGAGAGGGATGTTTTTGTTGTTTGGAATGCATCAATTAGATTGAAATCACTTTTATGCTAATAGTAAAGAGGTCTGCGTTAATATGTTCTATATATGTTCAACCCTTGGTGGGCATGTTATTTCTCCTATTCCTAACTTATTTTGTAATGATTAATTTGGTTGTTTTCTTTGAAGTTTCTACATCCCCGTTTCTCCCTCTACTTTGTTTTAGCGTTATGAAATTTTTGAGTCTCTTAGTTATTCTCTTATCTGATTGCTAACATAATTGGTCATATTGTAACAGAGGGCATCTAGCAGAACAAATCTCACACCATTCTGGAACATTTGAGTGAAGCATGGTGTTGTTGGAAGGCAAACATCCCTTGGAAGGTACATGTTGTAATAAAGATTTTAATCAAGCATGACAAATTTGATTGTTTTCTTTATTTATGCTATTTTTTATATCTCAAGTTTATAAATAAGATAATTGATTTGGTACTCCAGGTGCCTGGCCTATCAGTGCCAATTGAGAATATGATTCTTCGTTATGTAAAATAAAAAACATACTAGTGGAATAATGTTTCTCATTACAATTGTAAACATATAAGGCAGAGTGCAACTATGGACAGGATAGTTTGTCGAAAAAATCTAGGAAAGTTCACATATCTTTGGATGAAAGAAAAGCAAGCATTCTTTTATTCCCCCTACACTATATTAAATGGATAGTTTGTAATGTTCAATATTGAAGAGGTTTATAAATTACTAATCAATTATGTTGATTTATTAATAGGAACGACAACATAATTACTTGAAAAATGGCACTTATGTAACATCTAAAGGAGTTGTGGCCATCTATACCACTACAATGCATTGGCTGGAATCAAGGAAAATTCATAATATATTTATACTCAACAGTTCTCTATTTCTTTTGCTTAGAAAATGAATATTTATATTTCCATAAAGTTAGCATAGTTGAATCAACATTTATGACAAGCTATTTTCCTTTCTAAGATCATTTTTTCTACCCTTGTTTATCCGTTTGTTTCTCAAAATTTTGTATTATGGCACTGTTTCCTATTTCAAAATGTATGAAACTTAGCTCTAACTAAGCTTTACTATCACTATGCATACTACTTTCAAACATTCTTGTAGATTCCTAACATGAATATGCTTTAATCCTCGAAACTTACAACAGTCATCGTCTAACTTCATTGGACATCCATGGCATGATGGTGAGGACTTCATCACTCCTCTGCTTTTCATACCACTTCAAACTGATATTGAATGAAGGTAACCCAAAGGTTTATACCTATGATATATGTCTTGGTCCCCTTGCCATTAATGACTTCCATCTACCTAATTGTGTTGATCACCTCTCCTAACCTTCTCCCTACATGAAAAATCCTTGTCTTGCAGTGGATTGATCTACCTTATTATTAATCTCATATTTATAAGAGATTTGCTTCACACTCCAAAAATTTCTATCATTAAGGAGGTGAGAAGGAACTTAAGGTCCTTCACTTCCTTAATCACATTATAAATCTTAATAAGCTCAAGACCTGATTCTCCAACAATGGCTTGGTTGGCTAGCAAATACACCAACTTAGTCTATGACTTCCTTGCGTGTGAGAACTTGGAACGTATAAGGAAACCTTAATTCATTATAAATCCATTAGAAGCCAACATATGTTTCCATCAGTGAACCAATTATTGAATCTATCCATTATGTTCAAGATGAAACCTCATGGTCAGGGAGATGCTTTGAGATGGATGCTATGTATCTTTCCTTATGATGAGTTTGAAAGAGAGAAACTTGGATTGTGTTCTCTTCCTCAGGTTGTGGGTTGTGAGAGCTATGGATTGGTCAGGAAAAATAATTTTGAGGGAGAATGAAAAACTACCTCCCTATCTAAGAAGGAGTGTTGAAAAATTAAGTAGTTATGGTTGACATGTTTTATTGGAAACATGAATTAGAAATGCATTTTTGGCATCTCAAGTCAGCACATCTTAGCTCCAATACAAGTAGACTCCAAGAAGACATCATGTTTTCCCTACTAAGGCTAATTATCCCTCACATATGCCTATAAATTAGAGCTCATTGATCCTCATTTCACCATCTATCCAACACAACAATGAGGTATGCAATTACAAACAAGTTCGATCTTCTATTATAGAGATATCCACACGTGTGAAGAGTATAAAGAAGTTTCTTTTTTACTTCGGTTTGGATATCCTTCAAGGGTTTGTTGACAATAGTGAATTTGCAAGATTTGGGATCCTTTTAATCTTTTTTTTATTGATTATTTTGAGGATGAAGCTACAAAGAAGCTCACTCTTTTATGTGACCTACTCCAGAAGATTGATGAAGGGTTTTAGGGCGAAATTCTTGACACTTCATTGGTACACTTTTGTGGTAACTATAGTGAGGATATCAACCTACTTTCACAATGGTTACAGGTCCATATTTCATCCTCCTTATGCAAACCCTCTCATTGGATAGAAGTGGAATCTCTCCCTTTCATTGTGAGGACTTTGATTGGGCATCTCATTGTTGATTATTTCTAAACAATGCGAAGTATTTTTGAAGCATAGAAACAATGCAATACTTATTTTTGGATAGTCTAAGGCATCTTATCTTGGGTTACGTATTCTACATGTGAAATGCAAGAGGAATCATAAAATAAACATCAATAAAATCATGATAAAAATATTTCATGTTCAGCTTTCCCATAAATATTGTGAGAAAACAAATGACTACAACTACCCAACAATCACTACATTCAAACTTGGCCAAAAGATGATTTGTATAAGATGGAAATACCAACATGCAAGAGCCTCTTGTATTCCAATTTTTCATAGTCATGCCATCACAATTGATAAGTAATGTTCTGTCAAAACTTACACCATTTCCTTCTAAAGCCTTCGAAGAAGAGCTCCTTTAACATATTGTTGTTCGGTCACTATTTCCCATTATAGTCAACCATTCCTTAAAATCATACAATAATTCCTAATCTTTATACATCCAACTGACACCCTCAACCATCCAACTCCTTCTTGTTCACAAGAGGGTTTCTCCTTGAAAACCCCAACACCATTTTCAACATTAGCTCAACCTTCCTTCGTTACCGGGGCAAGGCTCCCCTTCACTAGTTTACCGAAGGAGGGTGAGGCCAATGACACTTGAGAAGAAGGAAAAGCAAGAAAACAAATCCGAGAAAGTTGTAACTTTTGAAACTTTTGAAAACCCCAAGAAAGTCGTAACACATTATATGTCTATGTCTGATCTCTGGGATGAAAAGGAAACCAAACTCAAAGCCATAGAACCCCAAGAAGATTTTTGCAGCCTTTGACAAACAACCTCATGTCCTAGGCTGGATGAAACTAGAAAAATGGAACAATGTGCAATTGGAGTAGGGGTTAGGGCCTCCGAACTACCAAATCACCACCCTATCGAATTCTTAACTTTGCTTTCCAAAGACCTGGTAGGCTTGGAAACTGCGACATGATGATCTTTTGATTTTACTTCCAAATGCAAATGGATAAAATCCTTGGGACGATCCCATATTTTTGAAAACCCCCTCCTCTAATGCATAATCCACCAATTCCTCCTTCATTTGGATCCAATAGTAGGAAACCAACATCTTATTTGAAAAGCATATTTGATGAGTAGTTGTGTGTCTTCAAAGGGTTTATCATGACAAATATCTTTGTACTTAAACAATATATATCACATGGATAAAAGCACATGGCTATCATTTAACTTATTTTGTATTTTGACAAGGATATTAGAGCCTAACATTGTCCACAACCCATTCACTCTTCATCAAAATTACGCCTTTCTCTAGTCTAAAACTCCACATCCCTTTCTTCGCATGAATTTTCTCCATGGGCCTCTAGGGTTTCTCAATTGTAGAATCCCCCTCCAATGGTAGAGATGGTGTAATGTCCTATTTAGCATTTTGAAAATAAAATAAATTAACACAAAATTAATGATTATAATATAATGGTAATTAATTATTATTAATAATTAAACTAATCTAGATCCATCTTAACTTTGGATCTACAAAACACCAAGAGAGAGAGATCGAATCTCTAAAGGTGCAAACCTTTTTTAGAATAAAAAGATATTTGATCCCTCTAAACACTTGGTAGATCCAAAGTTAAGATAGATATAGATTAGTCATATACAATGAAAAGAATAAAAAAAAATGAGAAAACAAAATAGTGTACAGATTTAACATGGTTTCTACATTTCTTTTGAAAAATATTAAAACATTTATAATATTTGAATAACTATATTTTTTTTATATTCAAATTATTATTTTTTTTTAAATTATGGCAAAAGTTTTTGACCCTTAGTTAAAATTATTTTGACTCATTTCCCACTCCACATTTTAAGAGGGTATGGCCAAAACACTTAAATTTTAATACATTTGAATTTCATTTTCCCACAGTATGGCCAAACACTTAAATTTTAACCGGGTATGGCCAACGATTTGGGAAAACCAGACATGTATAACATTATGTTAACAACACAATAAAACAATGCTGGAGGAGGAAGCCTAAAAACTCTCTAATTGATACACATAGTGCATTGGAGAGTTTGAGTCAGGAAAATATTATGAAGCGATAAGAGTTCAATAGGAAAAGATGATGAAGTGATTATTCATTTCAAGAAGAGAAGGCGGTCATCCAGATGGAGGAGGTCTATGAGAAGGTACGTGTCTAAGAAATTATTATCTGTTTATTGTGGTTGATATGGATGATTAGACTGAGTAGCTGTGATGTAATCTACTGTGTAATTTAATTTTTTGTTGGGTAGATGAACATACTATAAGGGTCCTAGAAAAAAAACTGACTGTCACAAACACTAATAACCCACTAAAAAAAATTGACTGTCATAGACACTAATAACCCACTATTTTTTTCATCAACATGGCTTCATTGCGAAACTGGAAGGTATTGTGGCATTGATGATGCACACTTATTTTAGATCAAACTCCTTCATGCCAATGCCAATAATAATTCTCGATTCAACACAAGGAAGTGGACATAACACCAAGTAGATTTGTGGGCAATTTTTGGATAGGTTTCCATAAATCAAACTTGGGAATGTACACAATGGCCTCCTTGTTAGGATGCCTCCGTTTCACGGAGCTTCCTAACATGTAACTCCTATCAGAAATAACACAACAAGAAATGTTCCTTCTAGGGCTCATCATGGATGCCTTACAATTGAGAGATTTTGTCCATGTATCATAAATTATCATACAACTACAGTAAGTTCTTTTGTGAGAATGATAACATAGAACGAAGATCTCATGATTCAAAACTATAGGCCAGGCATTAAAAAACTAGATTTTCACCACCAAGATAATTCAATAATCATGCTTTTCTATTAGAGGAGGTAATGAGTTTCTCATCCATAAATTATTTTTCTTATTGTAAACATCCTATTTGAGATCAGATATTCCTTTGCACTAGTGAAAGCATTGAATGGATATCCCAAAATATTGAATGCATTGCTCGCTTGAGATCTATATTGAATGTTGCCATGCCACACCCAAGAAATCAAATAAACTTCATTTTGGACTTTGAAATTTTAACCTTTTTCTCAATGAAGGATGGAATAAACGATAGAATGGCCTACTATATTGTTTGAATCATATAGAACACATAGATATCTGGGCTCAGTGAAGTTATTATGTGCATATTTTGCATGTATGCATTGGATCAAAAGCCATAGAAGAGGGAGGTCAGGTCCATTATTACATAATTAAAACTAGGCTTCATTCAGATATGCTTGTGGGGAATAATCTTATCAGCATGTATGGAAAAGGTTGTATTTTAACAGATGCATGGAAATTGTTTTATGGAATGCCTAAAAGAGATGTGGTTTCTTAGAATATAATTCTTGCAGGTTATGCACATAGTGAGCAGTGTAAGGGGACTATTTTTTTTAAATGAAATTGGTAGACATGAAACCCAATATACTAACTTTCACAACCATATTTAAGGTTTGCTCGAGCTTAAGATTTGATTAGAGATATGAATAGGGTATTCTTAGGCTAGGTCTATTATCGAGGTATTAAATATTTTTGGCTAGATGGAGCATAAGCCAGATAGATTCACATTCCTAAGTGTTTTCTAGATGTTTACTTGTTGTGCAAATGCCAAACAAATCAAACATGTTCTGCTTATTAGGGGTACTGTGAGGTTTCCTTGAAATTGTTTATTTGAGTGCAACAAGGAGGGGTGGAATTGGATTTGATCACCTTTGTTTCCATTTTTGGCACTTCCACCTCACAAGAGGACTTAGAGAATGGAAAGTGGGCTCATTCTCTGGTCATCAAGTTGGGATTTGAATAAGATCTTTTGGTAGGGAATGCACTTCTTTCCATGTATGGGAAATGTCTAGGTGTATAGTATGAACACATACTGTTTGAAAAATGGCTATAAAAAACTTGCTTTCATGGAATACAATGATTTCAAAGGTATTCTCAGAGTGGATATTGTGAGCTAGCACTAAACATATTTCATCAAATGCATCTAGCAGATATGAGGCAAAATTAGTTCGTGATTATTATTCCCAATGTGAGATTTGTGTTAAGAAACCTTGGGACATTTTTGTTAGATGAACTAGTATAGATTCTTTGACATGGAGTATCAAGAATGTGCCAAGACATTTGAGATATATTCAGGAGCATGAATGATAATTTGAGGTTAACATGTTCTTTTCTTAGGACAATTACTTCAATTTTACATCTTAGCTTGCTCAAAAGATTCCGACACCAAATATGAGTGAATTCACATAACTTAGGATTATATTTAAATTTCACTTCACTTTTCCAAGACCATATATGAGTGAATTCACAAAACCTGAGATTTGGACTCTAGAAACACTTAAATTTTACCTCATTTATTAGGACTAGAAGTTCCCTAAGATGCAAACATGTAGCATTAAGGATCTACTTCGCTTGTTTAAGGACAATGTCCATTTTATAAATAGTGATACAAGAATTTTTGTATACATGCCTAACACAATTCTTTGGTCACGACTAATGAAACTGAACTCCATCAATACATAATAGGCAAGGTGGAATGTAAGGGAGCATCTAGTTTTCAACATATACTCTGACAAAAGTAAACATCTATACAGTCATATAAAGTTGTCACCACAACAAAAAGGGAATTAAAAACCAAAATAAAAATAGGAACAGACTTGGATTTTTATGGTTACCTTAACAAAATGTTACATAGGATCAATATGTTAATATGGCAAATAGTGTAGTTGATTGTGATTTATTGAGCCCAAGGGGTTAGCCCAACTGAATGTCATTAATGTTACTGTGTATTTGGGTAGATTTGTGCTGGCAGGTGCCCTGTTTGAAATCCCTTGGGCGAGGTGCACTATTCAATACCAATGGGTTTGCCATGGATGCCATCCATGAATGTGGGGAAGCATCCATTGCGATTCCCTAGATACTTTTTTGTGGAAATAATAAAGATAGGATTTCCTAAAGAGAAATTTGAGATGCATACAGTGTACACCTAGTAAAATCAACTCTATAGAGACAAACCATAAAATAAGGGAAAATACAAATGTTTTTACCTATGTTCCCTTGTTATTCTGCACTTCATGTGAGACTTTACCATAGAGATCCCCTTCTCCTTTGCACCTTCAACTTTGCGAACTCCATTTTCATGAGGTTTACCAAATGAAGTGCCATTGTTTAGTTGACGGAAAATGTTACTTATTTAAGATAATATTATACCCAATATCTCATTAGAAACACTAGGTGATGGTAGCCTTTTATTTCCAACATCCCTGCATGAGATCTCATCTGTTATCCTTTTTGTATTTTCCAAATATTTAGTAGTTGCAGGAATTTGTCTATCTTGACTATAGCTAGTTCTTGATCATACATGAGCAGTTAAGATGATTCCACTCACAACACTTGACCTTGCATTTCCAATCAGTTCTTATAAATCATTTTTTTATGAACAATCGATGATCCCTGCCAATGTCTTCCATCTTTATGAGAATTATCCAGACCTATATTATCTTCTCTTGATGTTAGAGTATGTTCCATAATTGTCCATGCTTGATCAACATCAAATTTAACTATATGATTTTCCATCTCTAAGACAAGGGCTAAATTGTTTCTCCGAGCTGATTTACGAAAGAGAAGAAACTTGTTGTTGGGTGTGGGTTGTACAATTGCATCAGTCCCATCTCTGGCCCCAAATCTGTCAAGGGAAGAGCTAGGTGAAAACTACTAAAACCTTTACCTGGTATAGACCAATTGTCATGTAAAGCCTGTACACACTCCTGAAGTATGTGCTGACTTGAGAGAGTTTTTTTCCATACAATGGATACTTGGGATGTAGTGCTAGATACTTCAGTTTTCTTAGGTGAAGCCCTTACTGCATCTAGCAATCTAGGAGATGGATTTGGAGTGCTTTATCACAAAATGCTTATGTGAATTGTTCTTACATGTGCTGGCCTTGTCTCTACGAGAGGAGCAAAAGAAGAAGAAGGTGGTGATAAATTGAGCTCTAAGTTTATTCTTTCTACAACCATCCCAACTGGAGCATCTTCCACAAAACCTTTGATTAACAAGCTTCATTCAAATTGTCAAAATCAAGCACAAAATCCTCAACATCTTCATCATGTGTGTTGGATCATATAGGCATAGATGTTCGATAGCGTTGACAATACCAATCTCCTTCAGGGATAGCCCTTCCAAGGCCAACACAATATGTATGATATGTTGAATCACGGTGATCACAAAATAATAAAAGATCAACATCACCATTCTCATTACAATCTAAGCAAACTATATTTACATAGGGATCAAGAAATCTCATTACTTCTTCTTTTGAATGTTGATATACCTACCAAACATAACCAAATCATATAAGCAAATCGTCCTTCAAATGCAGAACCAACTGCTTAAAATTCAACCCTATGTATGCAAATAAATAATCATGCTTCGCAGGAAATATAGTAAGATAAAGGCAAGGAAATATCTTTAAGAAATCCAACAAGGTGTTGCAGCTAGAAACTGATATCACCAAATTGTAAATCACCAACAAACACAAGGATTGATAGAATAAAATGATGAAATAAAATGAACTAGACCGAGGGGAACTCAAATGTATATGTCTTTAAACATGAACCTATAAATTCAAAGAACCCTGATAAATAAAGATTATTTCTACAAATAGAAGATAAACGACTCCAAATAGTTATTGGGAAAATAACTAAGTTATAGAATTCAAGCAAAGGCATAAACATGTTGTCAAATGGAAAAGTTGAAAGTAGTTAAAAACATCAAGGGCATGTTGCAAATCTAATTCATATCATTGAAATCCAGAAAACTACCATTGGAATCTCAGGCTTCGATCCACTTCTCTATTGAATCTATTCATCTACTTGTTTACTTAACCTGTTATAACTGCACCAAATGGTGCCACATGATAAATTAATTGTAACTTCAATAGATCTTTCCAAACAAAGGCTATCTGTTGGACATTAGAATGAGTGATGCAGGAGCACCCTCAGTCCATTAGTGTTCTTGCATCACCAAAAACGTGTTTAAATTCTAACATCTCGTTGATTTTTAATCATCAATTTGTGCTTGTGAGACTTACATTAGCCCACAGGAGATCACTCTTAGTTTCACCAACTCCCACTTTAAACATGAAATTTCTAAAAATAGATAGCAAGAAAGGAAAGATACAGTGTACTTAGTCTATTCACCCATTACACTGGAACCACAATAAAAACAAGAGGAGTTGAGATGACAGATTGATGCTACTAGAGAAATAAGACAAAAGCAAAGAGATACTGAATTAATAGAAATATAGCAGGGTGCAATGGCATGGCATCATGGATCTTGTTGTTTCTAGAAACATCTTGCTGTATGATGAAACATAAATCAACTCCAACAATAATTAAGACATTCATTGCAAAGGAAGAAAGCACTAAGAAATAAATTTTATCATAGACCAAAAATCACTAGGCTAAAGTGGAAGAATTCATTAAGGAAAACAAATGACGAGAAGCAACAGACTCTCTTGAGAAGAAGGGAACAACTTCCACAAATGGAATTGAGCATAATAATTGGGAAAGAAGATCCTTGGAGTAGTTGAGGCATATCACTGGGAAATTGAGGAAGATCACTCCACTGAAAATGAAGGAGATTGTTAAGGAATAATCACTGAGAAGCAAGAAGGGTAAATTCTAGGAAAGAGAACTAGCATGGAATCTGTGCCTAAACAGTAAACCGTACAACCCATTATTGTGTGAGAAATGAAGTATTTATTTTTATTCATCCTTTCTTAATCCATGCTTGAGGATCATTTTCTACTACAAAATGAATGTCATTAAGTAGCATCACTGTTATTTCATTGATTTACTTGAATGTTATAATACAAGTTCGTGATAAAATCATCATGTGGAATTGTTTGGCTTCTATTTAGCAATGCACATTGATTGTGATTGACACCATTCACTAATATGGGTAGTAACTTTTGTTTCTCATCTACGTACAATAGACTAGTATGCATTTGTGCGGGTTTTGCATTTTCCAGCACCCACCGATTAGTATTAAAGCAGGAAGAACCTGCAGTGAGGCAAATCCAACAGAGGAGGGAGAAAAAAATTTAGGCGTTTCTTGTCTGCCATACAAAACCCAACAACGCTAGGGTTTGTAGGGTTTCTCTGATTTTGGGAATGGGAGGGTATAATTTTATTGTATGTCTCCTTCTTCTGACTAATCTGTGTTCTTCCATATTGGTTAAATAGCAGCCCTTTGTTTTAACTTATCACAATGGTCCCATGCTCACCAGTTGTCCTACTGTGGATGTTCATCTGATTTGTATGGCAGATTCAGCCCTGCTCAGCATTGCATTGTGGAAGATTTTGTCTAGTCCTTGGAAACCAGCAAGACCCTAGAGCCCTCTTTGTACAGTTGGTTGAAAACCACTTAGAGATACCGTGGTCAGTCCAACAAGGCCATCACCATGGAAAATACAAGGCAAGGAAAGAAGAAGTTGGATGCTGGTTATTCCCTTGGCATATCTCTGAAGCGGAGCCAAATTATAGCTCTAGTGGAAGGGGAAATTGCTTCCAACATTTTGTTAGAGAATGGAATTGTCATGTATTTGGTACTCATGTCTGATGATGTTGCTATAGAGGGCTTCTGTATTCTCCACAATAGAAATTGAGCACAATCATTGGGCAAGAAGATCCTTGGATTAGTTGAGGCATATCACTGGGCAATTGAGGAAGATCACTCCACTAAAAATGAAGGAGATTGTTAAGGAATAATGACGGAGCAACAAGAAGGGTAAACTCTTGGAAAGAGAACTAGCATTGAATCTTTTCCTAAACAAGAAACTGTGCAACCCATTGTTCTGTGAGAAACCGAGTATTTATTTTTATTTATCCTTTCTTAATCTCGTGCACTAGGATCAATTTCTGCTACAGAGTGAGTGTAATTGAGTAGCATCACTATTATTTCACTAATTTACTTGAATGTTATAATACAAGTTTAATGATAAAATCATCATGTGGAATTGTTTGGCCTTTGTTTAGTGAAGTACATTGATTGTTATTGACATCATCCACTGAGATGGGTAGTAAATTTTATTTCTTATGTACCTATAGTAGATTGGTATGCATTTGTTCAGGTTTTTCACTTTCCAACACCCATCAATTGGTATTAAAGTAGGAAGAACCTGCAGTGAGTCAAATCAACCAAAATAAATTCTTTTCTCCCTCCTTTGTTGCAAATCCAACAAGGCAGATTCAAGGGAGAGAAGAAACTCCAGGATGAGAACTGGTAAGATGATGTAGAGAAGCCAGTTGCGAAAAGAGAAAAAGTGTGATATGTGGAGGAGTGGATGTGAATTAGAGAAGCATATATCGAAGAAAGGCAAACATTATGGAGATGTTGAGAACAATTACTACAACATTGAAACCATAGAAATAGCCCAACTAAGAAAAATTATATCCAAAGTAAATGATGGAAGTGAACATGAAGGGAAACAATAAACCCTGAGAGGAACCCTAAGAGAAGAACTACAGGACACTCTTTTAAAATAAAAATGTGATATAAAACTTCAAGATGCTAACTCTTCATGTGTCCCCCTAGTGAAAGATTGGTTTGTTTATATAGATAGTGTCTGGAAAGGCCCATCAATCAATCAAATATATATATATATATATATATAATATATATATAATATATATATATATATATATATATATATATATATAATATTATATATATATATATATATATATATATATATACCATTGCAAGAGAGCTTAAAGACTAGAAATTAGAAGTTGGACATAAGAATGACAATTGGAGCCCTATGAAGTTGGTGGGTTAATTTAGTAGCCTTCACCAAAAAATTCTTCCACATTATAGATCAATGCCATGTAAGGTGGAATAAAACAAAAATAACCCGAGATGTATGAGGATCATTATTTGAAGGAATGATTATCTACTATCACTATGGGATCGTTAGCTATGGATCTAGTGATTAGTAGCAAATCTATGTTCTAACCAATTTTACAGCTCTATTTCACTTTCTTGTTCTTGACCATGAGTTTGTGCACAACACCACCAAGGCACTTCTTCAGATTATTCACTAAGTATTAAGTGTCTTTTTTGTATCATCAAAAGAGCTATCATGTCTTTTTCGAAGCACAAACTTGACAAAAAATAATGTGAAGAAAAGAAGTGCATCATGTTCACTAAGTATTGAGTTTTTTTTTGTATCATCAAAAGACCTATCATGTCTTGTTCGAAGCATAGACTTGACAAACAATAATGTGAAGACAAGAAGTGAATCATGTTCACTAAGTATTAAGTGTTTTTTTTGTACCATTAAAAGAGTTATCATGTCTTGTTCGAAGCATAGACTTGAAAAAAAATAATGTGAAGACAAAAAGTGCATCATGTTGTTTTATCTGTACCTATCATCGAGGAACAACTATAGGTCTGGGAGGAAGATTTATAAATAAAAGAGGCACTGAAATAACTCACTATCCTTTACAAAAATTAATATTCAATTTAGCAACTACTTAGCTCCAATATAATAAAGGCCATCAATTATACTCATGAAGATATTATATTTTAGGGACAGGTCTTGGAGTAAGATTTATAAAAAAAAAGGACAGTGAAATTACTCACTATCCTTTGTAAAAATTAATCTTGAATTTAGCAACTGCTTAACTCCAGTATAGAAAGGCCATCAATTATACTCATGAAGAGATTATATTTCCGGTGTTCTTATGGATAGTAAGACAATACACCTGCATACCCTTATGTGTGGTCTATTGTCAAACAAAGATCTTACTAACAATGGATCTTGTGATCAAGTGAAATAGTGCTAATGTCATGATGAAGCAAGTCATTGAGTAAAATATGAAGTTGTGATCTTACTTCCCTCTTTTGCAACTAATTGTTGAACAATTCCAGATAGATAAGTATTCCTAAATGTATATATGAATTGTAGTGAATTATTACTAATTTTTTATGGTTTATTTCAATGCTGAATTAATTTTTAGGTTTCTCTACTTGTGTTAGCTACATTTGTGATTTATGGATTCATGATTAATGGAATGGTTGTGTGTATTTAGGTTGCATAAATCTATATTTTCATGCAAGTCAATAGTAAATAGTTGATAACAGAAACAGTTCAGTTCAGTTACTTCGTAAATTTGTGTGAATTATTCAGTTCGGTTACTTCGTAAGGTTGTGTGAATTTGGGTTTAGTTTTTATGTAAATTTGGGTGATGAACTGAAGTACCACATCCTCAAAGTGCACAAAAGTTATTGGGTATATTACATGCATGGACCAATACCATGTAGCTGTGTTTGACATGCAGGCCTTAAAAATCTAGCTCCTATAAAATAAGAGAACTACCCACAATGAAAACCGACATGCACCTATAAATGGAATCAACATGATGGAATATGGCACATACAAATTTAGGGGCTGAAATGCCCTTAATACACATTAGATGTCCAATGATCCAAACGACATCTGAATGCATTCACCAATTTTAAGAGCTTTAGTAGGAAGACATCGAGATATGTAGAGCATCTAGCTCGGTGGGCCATAGCGTTTGTGAGAAAGAGTGAGTAGATCATAGATTATTGGCTTATTTAAGTCCTTATGGAAAATTTAAGTAATTTTTAGTTATGAATCATATAAATTTTAAAGTAAATTCTACTAATTTTCATAATTTAATGGTTTATTTAAGTCTTTACACAAAATTTAAGTAATTCTTAGTTATGCATCATACAAGTTTTAAAATAAATTCTACTAATTTTCATAATTTAAGGGTGGTTTCACTGATCCAAAAATAGAGAATGAATAAAAATAATAGGAGCATACTGATGATGAAATCACCTCAAGGGTTCTAGAGCTTCATTTTTATTCCATTGGAGTCCAGTGAGGTGCGCAGTATTCTCATAACAGCCCTGGTGACCGCAGTGTTGGAAATTTTGGACATCTAAGCCTCTCATCTGGGTCTTCTACCCCTACTTCTTTATTATAATAAATGGCTTCCCAAAGTCATTAAATGCCAATGCCATCCCTGCAAATAGTAAAAAAGTGAGGCACAAAGATTAAAGCATAAACTTAAAAGCAAGGATAAAAAAAATAGTGAATTTTGAACCAAATATCTAAGGTGTGTGTACTCCTTCCTGTGTGGAAGAAGACTAAAAGTGGGGTGGAAATGCAACGAGGTTAGAAATGAAGCATACCTGGGTTCCATTAATGGATTTAAGATCCAATGGTGGGGTTTGATATCAGTCTGCTACTAGTAAAACCTTAATTCACAACTCTCTACAATCTTGTTTTCCCTCCCGCCATGTGAAAAGTGAAAATAGGCTACTCATAAGCTTAAAAGCAAGGATGAAAAAGTAGTGAATTTTGAATCAAATATTTGAGGTGTGTGTACTCCTCCCTGTGTGGAAGAAGACTAAAAGTGGGATGGAAATTCGACGAGGTTAGAAATGAAACATACATGGGTGCCATTAATGGATTGAAGATCCAATGGTGGGGTTAGAGATCTGAGGTGTGTGTACTCCTCCCCATGTGAAAGAAGACTAAAAGTGGGGTGGAAATGCAGTGAGCTTAGAAATGAAACATACGTGGGCTCCATTAATGGATTGAAGATCCAATGGTGGGGTTCGATATCAGTCTCCTACTGGTAGAATTTTAATTCAAAACTCTTTTCAATCTCATCTGCTACTGGAAAAATCTTAATTCACAGCTCTCTTCAATCTCCTTTTCCCTCCCGCATGTGAAAAGTGAAAATATACTACTTGTTTTAGAATGTAAATGAAGATTGGAATTGGGAGGGATTTGTTACATCAAAATTGCTGAATTTTTTCAAAAATGTTAAAATTTCCGTCCCTAAAAAACAATAAATACAATATTTATAGAGTATAGAGTAGATGTGTAGGTGTAATGTAAGTATGTAAACAATTCTAAATATGGGCTTAGTTAAATAGTAATAGTAATAATAATAATAAAATTCAAAAGTATGGGGATGAGTGCAAAAATATAAATGTTGGCTCAATTAATAATAAAATTCAATTTGATATATTTTGATTTTGTTATTAACATGTGAATAGGTTTTGTTACAATACCATGAGCCAATACCATGGCTTATCAATACCTCAAGCCCAAAAACCATAACTTATTTCACAACCAAAATATTTTATAACAATATGGCAAGATTCTTAACCATGGATATTCACCCCCCGCTTTAGAGTGGATATTATTAACTTGTAAAAAATTGGTTTTGTTATAATACCATGGGCCAATACTATGGCTTATCAATACCACATGCTCTGAGAACATCACTTATTTCACAATCAAAATATTTTATAAGAATATGGTAGGATTCTTAATCATGGATATTCACCTCTACTTTGTCATTGATATTATGAACTTGTTAATAGGATTTGTTACAATAGCATGGGCCAATACCATGGCTTATTAATAGCACATGCCCAAAAAACATAATTTATTTCAAAATCAAAATATTTTATAAGAATATGACAAGATTCTTAATGTTGGGTTGTGTTATATTCTTTCCACATAGTTAACAGGGTGTTTGAGGGGTACCCGTAACCCCACTTTATGGGGTCCGGGTGAGCGCCCTGGAAAATTTTGGTTTTGGACCCTATGTTAGGTTGGGCGGACCCACCTATGGTTTTGTGCATGATTTTCGCACATGTTTTTTGGACGCGATAGTTTTCGGTCCATGTTTTTGGACGCGATGGTTTTCGGTCCATGGTATTGGA
>APFE031034117.1:0-12467 GCA_000404065.3 Pinus taeda
ATTTACTTAATATTAATACGGGGACGGGAAACATAGGGAGCTATATAATAATGTTAGGGGTTAATGTGGAGGTGGTAAGAAAGCACTAAGTTCGGGGGAACTTAAGCTGTCGCAGGGGGAAAGGACCATATTTTGGGAGAAGATATGGAACAACTTTGAGCAAAGCAGATCTTTACTCAACCAGAGTGATGAAGATGGTGAACTAAAGAGGTGTCAAGCAGATCTTGACCTCTTTTCTGGGGATGTTAGTTAATGATTGGGGGAAGCAGCGAAGGGGAGTTAGTTATACCTCATTTGAGCCTTTTGCTTACAAACCTTTGCTGATTATGTTCTGCATGATATGATACCTGCAAACTTGGAACTTGTCAGCAATTCAACAGCCTCAGAACTACCTACCCAGCCTACTTCCTAGCATTTTTTCTTCTTTTGCTTGGTGTGCACTTAGACTTGCAAACACATCATACATTTTTCTTTTGTTGCTTCCTATCTACATACTACCCTTATTTCTTCCAGAGCCCATATTAGACTGTTGGACTCTTCTATTTCTCTACCTATCTAAGAGTCTGCCAAGATTAAACTGTTTGGACAGACTTACAATCTCTATATTCTAAAACAAGAAATTTAAATCTAGGGAGACCAAGATTAAACTGTTTGGACCTCCCTTTAACTAAAAGTAGCGATACCAGGAAAACTTTTACAAAATTTGAAGGAAATTGAATGAATCTTGAAGAAGCTTTCTTCATTTGGAGACTGTTTGAGCAAATATGGAGCATTGCAGTGAGCAAAGTATGACATATTTGGCCTGTGAAATGCCAATCATAAAAAATGAATACCTGCTGCAGTAGGAGCTAACACATGGCATGGATGCAACCATCCAGAGAATGATCATGTAAATGGATCTAGGTATGGGCACAACCATTCGTCAAAGAGCATCATAATGAAACCAAGGTATGGTCACAACCATCCAATAATGAGAAGGATCTCTTATGATAACTCATGGTATGGTCACAACCATCCAATAATAAGAAGGATCTCTTTATGATAACTCATGGTATGGTCACAACCATCCAATAATGAGAAGGATCTCTTATGATAACTCATGGTATGGTTACAGCCATCCATCTGAAAGAGACATGTATATCAACATAACCATGTCACATCACTTTGCAACCTGGACTTTTGTGATCTGAGTCCAAGGCCTTGCGCTCCAACATGACCCAATCAAAGTACAAATTCTAACATGCGAATAGATGTGTTGACGTCGAACATGCTAGAAAGTCTCTTGATTACCAGCCACTGATGTAAACTATTAACAAGGATGAGAGAAACCACCAATAATGACAATGGTCCTCAAGGTAGTATCAACACAATCCATGGAATGTGAATAGAGAAATTGAAGTCAAACACCTGTCAAATGACTCGATCGAAAGCAAATGATGTAAACTTGTCATTGAGTGCGAAGAACTTGCCATTATGGCATGCAAGCTCTAAGGTACTAGGAGGGAGTCTCTCGATCAACACCCCGGATAATGAGTTGAATTTGACAAGAAACAACCATGTTGAAGGAGGGCCATAGTGTTTTTCACATCATCGACACGAGACGAAAGGATGCAAAATTATTTTGGATGATACAGGGAATCAAAGGTAAGTGTAACTGCAGAAGGAAAACTCTTGAACATATCGACGACACAACAGGAAGTTTGGAAGATTTTGGATCCATAGGATCGGTGGTCATGATGATGTGGTAGAGATCAAATGGAAGGAAAAAATGAACGACCCAACCCAGAAAGGTCAACGATGCAAAGGAGGATATCCCAATGCAAAACGAATCTGACCTAGTAAGTTTAACAAGCCCTAGGAAGAAGAAGCTCATGTTCATCATGGTGACGAATCTGATGTCGTTTAATATTTTAACAGGTCCGACAAAGGTGGAACTCAATATCCTTTTCATGTTTATAGAGTTTTAAAAAGACACATAAAGAAAACTCTGCATGGTCCCTTTTCGTACATTTGTGTCTCTTAAGCCCGAAAAGGTAGAAAACGATACTTGAGAGAACCGCTTGACCATTTCAGTCAAGGAGTACCTTTTTCGTAAATAGTGCCTCCCAGCCCGAAAAAGGGGTAAACCTATATTGGGCGCATGATGTTTTGCATCTGATAACAAGTTCGATACGACAAGGATTCACCCATCTTTTTTCTTTTAAAGGGTTAGAAAAGAGCTTGAAAGAAGACCCCCCATTTTATTCTCTTTTACGAGTCAAAAGGGAAAAATACTTAGCAATATTTTCATATGAGCTTAACGAGTTGAGCAAATATCTGAAACATGACTCGTCATCATCGTTGAACCTCCATCACTTGCCGCTGCGCAAAAAGGTAAAGTCTATTATCCAGTTCTTGAGGAAAAATAGGTTAGAATATTTACAAAACCTGATATTTTCATGAAAAAATGAATAAAAAGGAGAAAATAGAATATATATTTTTTACCATTTACCATTTTACCTTGCCATGAAGACTTTTTACTCACTTTTTCCCTAATTGTTCTGAAGCAAATTGTGGGAGATCCAGGAGGTCATTCGCCGAGTTGCCAGTTACAGGTAAGAGATAAAGCCCTGAGCTCCATTTTCATGTCCTTTATTCTTGTTTTTAATCATTTCTTTTGTTTTTTGAGGGGGTTTTGCAAAATGTTTTTTTCGCTCTTGGTCAGCGCGACTTCCGGGCATGGAATCGCGCCGGTCGAGGATGATTAACAAGGCTTGTCGCGCCGTTGGCGCGACTATTTTTAAAATAGGCACGCTGACGCTGTGAATAGGGAAAAAACCCTATTTATTCACAAAATCACCATTAAAACTTAAAAATTATGGGCCAAGCATGACTGTTGACTCAAATTAATGGATTTTTTAGGAAAGAATCATTGAAAACGGTGGACTAGAAAGTACGAGAACATCAGGATATGGACACTGAGGCACTGAATGATCCAAATTGCCTAGAAGCTTTGAGGGATTGCGGGCTCCTCAAATTATTTCTCACGCTAGGGACGCGGGCCCAACCCAACTTGCTTCAGTACTTGATTAGTCTTTGGGATATTAATCAGGAAATATTTGTCATTGGTGACTAGGAGCTGGAGTTGGGAACTTCAGATATATATTTCATCACTAGACTGTCCCGAAGAGGGGAACCAGTCAACATGTATGGGTCACGACCGATTGGGGCAAGCATATCTTCATTGCTTGCTGAACGCTACCCTGAGGCCTTGAAATCCAAGAGTGGGAAGATTGAGATTTCCAGTGTTCAGGATCTGACACTGAGAGTGCTTCTGTTGACCATCAACAAAGTGGCACGGTACCGGGCTGAACATGAGACCAACAAGTCGAAGTTCCGATATGTTATCGACTGTACAACACCTACGATCTTCAACTAGGCAGAGGCCATGAAGATCAACATAAAGCACCATCTTACCAAAGATAAGGTGTGGAATCTTTAGCAATTTTTCTTCAGATCTATGCTCGTGACCTTTTTCTTGGAACGGGTGCCACTGTTCCAGTATTAGCTGACTGAGGTAGATCCTCCTATGCCACACGATTCGCGAATGGACCACTAGAGTTTTTTGATGCCTAGGATCACTGGCGGTCAGCAAATGTCATACAAACCTGCATTCTTTTCATGGCTATGATGACAGAAGATCATCGTGGAGGACTAGCCATACAGTGGCACCAACTTCTATGGAGACCTAGACATGCTGTTACTAGATGGAGAGTATTTTGACGATGAAGGTAAAAAAATAAATCTTTTAATTTTGAGATTTTTTAATTGTTTTTAGTATATATGTGCTTATAACATTTCTCTTGTTAATATAAACGTTGGGCCGGAGTGACCTACTAGGATGTCCCCAATAGCTAGGCAAGCCCCCCACCCTATTGATGTTGTCACTCCTTATTAGGAGGGGAGTGACAACGAGGAGCATATCACAAGGAACCTTGAGGGGTTGACTCATGGTATCCTGGAGTATGCTCAGGTAGGAGACATTCCTCGTTAGTGCCAGAGACACACGGTGGGAGTATCGGATTGGATTTGCCAATTGCTGACTCATGTTGCACAAGCTGTATCATGCTACCACGATCATCATGTTGATTAGTTCCTAGGTCCAACACTTACATTTTTTGAGGCTTGCGTGCCACAGATATATTAGGCATGCGAGCCGTTGATGTGATTTTGGACACACATATTATTTTTTGGGGTTCTGATGTATCAAACATTATCACCATATATATATATATATATGTTGTATTTTCTTGCTTACTACGGTACAAATTATTTGTTTTATCTTTTCACATGTTTCATAAATGTTTATCCAACACATAATTAGCTAATGCATCTGTCAATGTATTCATGCGCCTAGGGATATGATGATATGTAATGTATTCAAAATTTCTTTCCAATATACGAATACGGAGATACATTCTCAATATTTGAGGTTTTTGATGGAATATTTCCCATTGAGTTGAAGGACGACAAGCTGTGAATCCTGGTTGACAACCTACTCTCTAATGTCAAGATCAATGCCTTTTGACAACAATTCGATGACTGCATTGTATTCAACAATGTTGTTAGTTCTACGACCTAGATAGATATCTTGAAGGTAAATCAACTCACCGTTGGGTTCATATATAGCACATGTCGTGGATGATAGGTCCCGGGTACTACGGCAAGAACCATCAGCGAAACCGATGTTAGGAGTCGCAAACATCTGCAAAGAAAGAAAATCATAGTAAATAGGAATGTTGTTTGAAAATTAACACATAAAATGCACTGGACGAAAATGAATGACACACTGATGTACACAAGTAACCATGCAAGATGACCCAAGCATAGTACTTCTTGAGGTAAAGCCTGTTTTGGGGCTTATCAAGAGGATTTCCTTCATAATCAATAAGCTCATAAGCTCCTTTCTGCAAAACAAATTTCACAATATAGGGCCCATGCCACATGGGTTCGAACTTGCATGCCCCTAGATTATCATTAGCTTGGTCGTATAATAAGACCAAATCATCCTTAGAGAAAACGTGAGGGAAGACTGATTGATCGAAATGGGACTTGACTCATTTCTTTTGTGCTTCGATGGACAGGGTAGCAAGATGATGAGTCTCATCTAGTCGTTATAAATATAAGAGGCGTTCCTTCTAAGGTGATGATTTGGGGAGGAGTTCAACAACTAACTTGAGTGAACGAATCTTGCATTCGATCGGAAATGTTGCTTCTAGACCATAGACCAGCTGGAATGGTGTGAAACCAGTTGCGTCTTTGGTCAAGGTTTGGTAAGCCCACAAAGCTGAAAAGAGCATGAGATGCCAATTTGACTTGTGTATCCCAATAATACGTTGAAGCATTGTAACCAAAACCTTGTTCACAGCGTCAACTTGGCCATTGGCTTGAGGTTAATATGGGGTCAAGCCATTGTGGCACAAGCCCAGTGCGAATGTCAGCTCAACCATCATGTAATATCTAAAATGGGAGCCATGGTCTGTGACAATGGCTTGAGGTACGTCGAACCTAGAAATAACATGGTTGAAAAGGAATTGAGCCGTCATCTTACCTTCTGCAGAGTATGTAGGCATCGCTTCAGCCCATTTGGTGAAATAATCCACAGTGACGATAATATAGCCATGCCCCCCTGTCGAACGAGGGTTACATGTCATATAATTGATGCCCCATTTGGAAAAAGGACCAATGATAATGACGGGGTGTAGGTGAGGAGGTGGGGCACGCATCTTGCATTGGTAAATTTGGCATTCATGACACTTGCAAACAACAACGATGTAGTCCTTAAAAATATACGGCCATAAATAACCAACACGAAGGATTTTTTTGAGCGATATCATAATCAGACATATGACCACCACATGCTCTGGAGTGGTAATCATTGAGAACTCTTTCAACTTCCTCAATTGTAAGGCATCGACAAAGAACTAAATCGACACTGACACGATATAAAGTATCACCAATAATATGGTAGGATTAGGAGTGATGCCGAATCCTTGGGTGATCATCCTTAGTCAATGCAGATTGGAATGTGGACGTATGGAGATACACGATGATATCACTGTACAACGGATCAAGGGTGCTAATCAGGAAAAGAGTCTCATCCGGAAGTTATTCATCTGCACCAGTAGGGAGAGACTTAGAGGGAAGGGAACAAATCAATTCGACGAAAACGAGTGACTTCATAGATTTGGCAGTAGTAAATACCAACTCAAATTCTTGCAGGATCATGATCCATTTAGAATATTTGCCCCCCAGTAACTGACGCGTCAAGATATAGGTCATGGGGTTGCATTTAGAAATCATTGTAGTCGTGCGTAAAAGAATGTGGTGCCGAAAGCATTGAACAACTTGGATGGAAGCCAAAGCCAACTTCTCGACATGTGTGTAACATGTTTCAGTGTCAAGGATATTACGACTAAGGTAGTAGATAACATGTTCATTGCCTTCATCATCGTCTTGGACCAAGACCATAGAAATGGTGCTAGGGGCCGCAGATAGATAAAGAAAGTAATCTCAATAATAATTCAGAGGGTGCAATAGAGGAACGTTTATGAGGATTACCTTGAGATCATTAAAAGATTTTTGGGCCGCCTCATCCCATATAAAGGGCATTCCTTGTTTCAGAATCTTGTGACGAGCCCAGCATAGTTTGGTATAAAATGACGGAGAAAATTTTCCTTCCCTTGCAGGGTATGGAGTTGGTGTAGTGAAGATGGAGGGGGTAAATTTACAATGGCCTCAAATTTTAGCAGATCAAGGTGAATACCATCCTTGGAAATGATGAAGCTGAGGAGTCATCCAGATTCTACACAAAACCACATTTATGTAGGATTAACTGAATGTTATAGTGTCTACAACACAGAAAAATCTATCGAAGATGGTCTGGGTGTTCTTGGTGCTTACAAGAATGAGCGGGAAGGTCATCCAAGTAAGGCTGGACAATGTTGTGGATATGATGAAATGCATAGGACATTGCCCCAACATTTTTTAGGCCAAAAGGGAGCTTTTTGTATGCGAATGTACCCCACGGATTGATAAAAGTCGTCTTTTCTTGATTGGCCAGTGCAATGTTGATATGGTTGTAACCAGAAAAATCGTCCATAAAGGAAAATATCTCGCTTCTGACACATTCATCAATGATTTGATCAATGAAGGGAGTAGGATATTTATCTTTAGGTCATATCCCCCAGTGATATGCAGGGATTAACACTGTCCCTAGCGCCGATCGGATCACTGGGGGTATCTTGGGCATCAAACGACTCCAACAGGCTATCCAGGATCACATAACATAGGAGGATCTACCTCAATCACCTAATACTGGAACTCGTTCCAAGAAAAATGTCACAAGCACAGATCCGAAACAAAATTGCTTCAGATTCCCCACCTTAGCTTTGGATAGCTAGCGCTTTATGTTGATATTCATTGCCTCTTCCCAGTTGAAGATCGTAGGTGTTGTACAGTTGATAGCATACAAGAGCTTTGACTTGTTGGTCTCATGTTCTGCCTGGGACCCCACCACTCTGTTGATGGTCAACATAAGCACTCTTAGTGTTAGAACTCGAACACTGGAAATCTCAATCTTCCCAGTCTTGGATTTCAGGGCCTTAGGGCAGTGTTTAGCAAGCAATGAATATATGCTTGCCTAATCAGTCGTGACCCATACAAGTTGATTGGTTCCCCTCTTCGAGACAGTCTAGTGATGAAATATATATCTGAAGTTTCCAACTCTAGCTCCTGGTCACCAATGACAAATATTTCTCGATTAATGTCCCAAAGACTAATCAGGTACCGAAGCAACTCGAGTTAGGCCCGCATCCCTGGCATGAGAAATAATTTGATGATCCCACAAGCCTCAAAGCTTCTAGGCAATTTGGGTCATTTAGTGCCTGGGTGTCCACATCCTCATGTTCCCGTTCTTTCTAGTCTACCATTTTCAGCGATTCTCTCCTACAAAAGCCATTAATTTGGGATAGCAATCATGCTTGGCGCATATATTTTAAGTTTTAACATTGATTTTGTGAATAAATAGGGTTTTTCCCTATTCACGGTGTTGGCACACCTGTTTTAAAAACAGTTGCATTGGTGGCGCAACAAGCTTTGTTAATCATCCTCGGTCGGTGCAATTCCATGCCCGAAAGTCGCGCCGACTGAGGATGATTAACAAAGCTCGCTGCACCACCAATGCAATTGTTTTTAAAACAAGTATGTCGACACCGTGAATAGGGAAAAACCCTATTTATTCACATTTTTTTTTTGCAAAACCCCATCAAAAAACCAAAGAAAGGTTAAAAACAAGAATAAAGGACATGAAAATGGAGCTCATGGATTTGGCTCTTACTTGTAACTAGAGGCTCAACGAATTACCTTTCAGATCTCCCGCAATCTGCTCCGAAACAATTAGGGAAAAAGTGAGTAAAATGTCTTCACAGTAAGGTAAAATGGTAAATGGTAAAAGTATATTTACTTTTCTCATTTTTATTCATTTTTTCATGAAAATATCAAGTTTTTGTAAATATTTTAACCTATTTTGCTCAAGAACTGGATAATACACTTTACCATTTTGCATAGCAGCAGGTGATGAATGTTTGACGATGATGACAAGTCATGTTTCAGCTCTTTTTTCAACTCGTTAAGCTCATATGAAAAGATTGCCAAGTATTTTTCCCTTTTGAATTGTAAAAGAGAATAAAATAGGGGGGTCTGCTTTGAAGCTCTTTTCCGACCCTTTAAAAGAGAAAATATGGCTGAGCCCTTATTGTTTCGAATTTTTTAACGGATGCGAAACATCATGTGTCTAGTATAAGTTTACCCCTTTTCAGGCTGGGATGCACTATTTATGAAAACGATACTCCTTGACTGAAATGATCAAGTGGTTCTCTCAACTATCGTTTTCTACCTTTTCGGGATCAAGAGACACAAATGTATGAAAAGGGACCAAGCGGAGTTTTCTTTTATGTGTCTTTTTCAAACTCTCTAAACATGAAAAAGATACCAAGTTCCACCTTTGTCGGACTCGTTAATATATTAAACGACATCGAATTCATCACCATGACGAACATGAGCTTCTCCTTCCTAGGGCTCGTTAAACTTACTAGGTCAGATTCGTTCAAAGGATGAACTTATAGTGCAAGCATATGCTTTCCCCTTCAAGCTTGCGATTAAAAATAATTGGGGTACCTACTACAAATGGTGGGGGAAAATTTGGAAATCTAATCAGTTGTGTCGGCAACCCACTCTTGAACATGACACTTTCTACTTCGTTTCGGGTTGGGATATCCTCCTTTATATCGTTGACCTTTCTGGGTTGGGCCATTCGTTTTTTCCTTCCATTTGATCTATGCCACATCATCATGACCACTGATCATATGGATTCAAAAGCTGCCAAACTTCCAGTTGTGTCACCGATATGTTCAATATTTGTCCTTCTGTAGTTACACTTACCTCCGATTCTCTGTATCATTGTTGGCTTATGGGGGCCTGACCCAGGTTCATAGTTATTTAGCCAAACAAATCCCTACACTATTGGCCCTTTCGACATCAGCCTGCAGAGCACGGACTGAAGTCTCACCCGAAGCAGTATGGGGGGATGTTGGAACCAAGTTTTCGCACCCTTGAGATGCATGTGATGTCGGTTTAGTCCAAATATGCCTGCCTTCGGGAAGGTCGCTTCTCGCTCTGCTCTAAACTTCAGTACCTCCATGATTTGTTACAATCGGTTCTTGTGCAACCCTAACCAAGGGTTGAAGTCCTTTCACTCTGCTAGGGTAGCGATTTGCGCTATTTCCCAAACTACGCTAAGTGTCTTACTTATCTTCTTAAAAGATCTTAGTTAACTTTGCGTAAACAAGTATTCTACCTTGCGTTCACTTAATCAATACAGTTATACACATTCACGCATCATATAAGCATTAGAAGTGAAATTCATACCCATTATAACAGATGCATAAAACAGGAAATAAAGACACAAAATTGATAGAACTTCTCTTTATTAATACTTCAAATGATTATAGACTCGACTCGCCTGCGCACTCAGCTGTAGGGGTCTTCTCACTTAGATGCGGACTACTAGGCCTCTGCGCACTTAGCTACAGAGCCTCTTCCTACTCTACAACCAAAAACTAGACTTTACACCTGAGAGCTCTCTCGCATGCATCATATGTTCATCTTTGTGTCTACATTAGCTTCACTACTTAGTGCTTCTCTTTATTTATACAATCCCATGGTCTGTGGACCAAGGGTAGATATTATACAACTAACATTACATTATCAAAATAAGGGTGGACAAACCTATGACTCTTTTACAACTACGCATTCCGTGCCCACAAAATGTGGAGTCTTTACATTGGAATTACAAACTCAGACCAAAATCTGGGCTCTAAGCCCCAAAACTTCCCTTGGGGGATCCCGCGACCAACAAGACCCCAACAAAAACATTGTGACTCGCCCTTGAGTCACTCTGTAGGTGCAGAGATATTTGCGCGAAGACCTCCCAACTTTGATTGGATCGCTGCAAGTCTGGCAGCGCACTAAATGGTTGCCTACTGAATTTCCTCTACACATTGTTCGGTGACTGTTGTCATTGAACTAATGCCATGAATCCTTTCCTGAGTTGCTTGCAACCATGCAAGCTTTGCTTTAATGGAGGTTGTAATGGTATAAGCCTCATCGATCCACGACTATAGGCGCACTTTCAAAACTACCTCTTTATGCCGAGCAACATCCACCTGTTTCTTGAGCGCCTTTTCCTATTGCATCCTTGCAAGCCTTTATGTAAGGGAAACCATATGTGCGGTCCCTTTTAACTCATCATACCTCTGTTGTAGCTTTCCCACCTATGCCTACAAGTGCTCTATGTTAGGGTCCTCCTGCAGGGTGGTGAGGACCTCGAACGATTGCTCGAACAACTTCATGCAGTCTGCCACTGCACTGTCAACCATCACCATTGTTATTGTGATCACAATGGTGTATTGTTCTCAGACCTCCGGTGGAGTTGAAGGTTGAGCCTTCTCATAACAATCTACCTTGGTCATTTAAGTATAGAACCAATCCATACCCAAAAAAATGTTATATGCTCCAAAAGGAAGCACATTTAGTGGTGTTGATGTAGGTATACCATTCAACTCAAATGCACAAGCTATCACCCAATGATCATGAACTCTTTTCTTAGTCACTATATCTAACTTCACTAACCAAGGCTCTACATGTACTTCTTTGTCCAAGCCACACTTATCTACCAAGTCAGGACTAACATAACTATAATTAGATCGAGGATTAATCAAAATGGAAACAACTCGATCACAGATCTTACCTTCCATCTCAATAATGGATGTTTGATGATTCACTTGCCTATTATCAAGTGTTGCATAGATTTGAGGAATGTTATTACCAACATTTGCAACTGTCTACGCCTCTTGAGCACTATAGATTTGAGCTATGTCTATATGATCCAAAAGGAAGCACATTTAGATGTGTTGATGTAGGCATACCATTCAGCTCAAATGCACAAGCTATCACCCAGTGATCATGAACTCTTTTCTTAGTTCTTGTAGCTAACTTCACTAACCAAGGCTCTTCATGTACTTCTTTAGCCAAGCCAAAATTATCCACCAGGTCAGGACAAACATAAATATGATTAGATCCAAGATTAATGAAATTGGAAACAAATTGATCACAAAGCTTACCTTCCAACTAAATAAAGGATGTTTGATGATCCACTTACTTATTATCAAGTGTTGCATAGATCTGAGGAATGTTTTGACCAACATTTGCAACTGTCTGCGCCTCTTGAGCACTATATATTTGAGGTATGTCTATATGATCCAAAAGGAAGCATATTTAGATGTGTTTATGTAGGCATACCATTCAACACAAATGCACAAGCTATCACCCAATCATCATGAACTCTTTTCTTAGTCCCTGTAGCTAACTTCACTAACCAAGGCTCTGCATGTACTTTTTTATCCAAGTCACACTTATCCACCAAGTGAGGACTAACATAACTATAATTAGATCCAAGATTAATCAAAATGGAAATAACTTGATCACAAAGCTTACCTTCCATCTCAATAATGGAAGTTTGATGATCCACCTACTTATTATCAAGTGTTGCATAGATATGAGTAATGTTTTGACCAAAATTTGCAATTTTCTGCTCCTCTTGATCACTATAGAATTGAGATATGTCAACCTACTACAACACATGATCCTTCTTATGATGATCTTTGCCAAACATCCAACATGCAACGGTTTTGTGCCACTACCTTTAATTTGCTGCTCTCTAGGATGCGACCCATGTCCCTTCTCATCAGAATTGAACTTCTTGTAAGGAGCAGATAAAAGTTGCACACTCAAATATATTTTCTATTGATTAATGAATGAGGAAATTACAAGATATTTATACAATCATAGTCTCAAGATAGGAATGCTAT
>APFE031034118.1:0-17695 GCA_000404065.3 Pinus taeda
GTGTTGCTTTTTGTATCCTGATAATGTGCTATCATTTCTTCTGTAAAAATTGCCCAAGTGATAATTTGTTTATGAGAGCAAAGCCATTGATACCATACAAACTAATTCGGCTCCAAATATAAATTTGCAATACGTATCTTTTGTGTGTTTTACACATTATGGAGATCGAAAATTGCTCCATCTATAGTATCCTTGTTCCAGGATCCTTGCCATCAAACTTCCTCATATCGATTTTTGGAACATGGTGGGTCTTCAATCCAACATTAGAGTCTATGAAATCATGATTAACATTTATTTTGTTCTCATCATGAGTTTCCTTTACTACCCTTTCACCATTAGTGACCATTTCTTGTAGCAACTTATTCAAATTTATCTTCAATTTTTCCATCTTATCATCCATGCCATCCATTTTAGCGTCCATGCAATTCATCTTAGCTTCCATGCCATCCATCTTAGCTTCTATGCCTTTCTTTAAAAAATCCATCTTAGCTTCTATGCCTTTATTTAAACCATCCATCTTAGCTTCTACATCTTTCTTTAAACCATCCATCTTAGATTCTGTTACTTTTTGTGCAAGTGACATTTGTTGCACTTCGTCTCATAATTTTGATATATCATGTTGCATTTCTTCCTCTTCTTCATGAGTCATGCTAGAACTTTCAGGCTTCTTACTAGGTGTTTGCATTTTCTTTCCTCGGGGGCATCAATTACCGATAATAATGCTTTACTATGCCCTTTGAATTCCTTCAAACTAATTTTTCAAACCAAGCTTATGCAAAAATTTAAAAAAACTACACACGTTTTTTCACTTTGTAGGAGCTCGATATTGAATCTGATGTATCTCTGTAATTTTGAATCATCCAGTTCTAAAATTGCGACTTGCAGTAGCCCTTTGTTTCCTCTTTCCAATTCCACCAGTCTGATCGAATTTAGATTCTCCAAGGCAGAGTTGTGCACAATCTCCCAAGATGACCTGATTATAGACCTTTCCAGAAGAGTGAACTTGTATGAAGTGCCACGTGTCACTGTTTTGACCTTAGTATCTGAAAAATATACACAGGAAACTACAGTCCGTCCTCTTTCTATAACATCTGACGAAATTTCAATCTGATGCTCGAAACAAAAGTTATGACGATTTTCCCAAGGTCACCTGTTTGGAATGTAGTTCATGAGTCTGCAAAAAGGCCAACTTCCTTAGATAATATCTCCACAAATATAGTGTGAAAAGCTCTAAAATTCAGGTCCAAGGTTCAACGCGATTTTGTCTCAAATGGCTTTTTTTTTTCGCTTCTGAAACATCACAGAAAAAAAGTTATAGCGAAAATGCCACAATGACCTATTTGGAGCAGTGAAACCCTAGAATCCAAAGCTCTGATACCAAATGTTATGAAACCAGCTCACAAAAAGATAGTTGAACACCTTAGAATTCAGCCTCTTCAAGGGGGAAACCTCCTTTACATTACACAAATTAACAATTCTTGGATGATACAAATTACAAAACCTCCTTGATATATATAGGAGTCTAAAGGGTCACAATATAACCAAGCTGACCCAACAATAATAATATAAAGGCACAAAAATAACAATAGAGGGATTCTATGGGGCACAATAATAACAATATGGGGACAACAGGGGCACAACAATATTAATAAGGGATACAACTACAATAGTAATGGGGGCATCACTAGTATTATAGGGACCTAACAGGTGAAATGTATACAGTTTTGCCTGAAACTCTTGCAAATAGTCTTCTTAAGCTCATTTTCATTCGACACATAGATCTTGTCCCTAATTCTGACCAAACCATTTGTTGTAAGACAATAGTCCACATCATAAACACAAGTACCATGCTGTAACCTATACATAAGATCCATGTACTTGTTATCCTATTGTCCTACCTGTAACATCTGATCTTGTAAGTATGTCCCATAAGAGCTCATAGTCGCAATGTGATTTACGTGTACTCTCCTTCTAAGGGAATTTGTAACCCTGTTTTCCTTACCCTTGATGTACCTGATCTCAAATTTGAACTCACTGATCATGGCCAACAATCTAGCTTGCCTGGAATTCCGATTTGGTTGGTCAAATAAGTATCTCAATCCAATATGATCACTCATCAATATGAATCTCCTGCCAAGAAGATAGTGTCTCCACATCTTCAATGCATGGATGTTCGCTGCCAACTCAACATCATGTGTTGGATAATTCTTCTCACTCATTCAGTTTTTGTGACTCATAGCATACTACATGTCCTTACTGCATAAGGACTCCACCTAGTCCCCTCTTGCAAGCATCTGTGCGCACCAAAAATTCTTTGTTTGGACCTGTAATCTTTAACACTGGAGCATTTGTCAAAAACTGCTTCAACTGTTCAAAACTGGATGCACATTCCTCTGTCGCTTCAAATTTCTTACCTTGCCTCTTCAATAATGTAATAGGATAGGAAATGTGAGAGAAGTTCGTGATGAACCTCCTATAATAACCTGCTAGCCCCATAAATGATCTTACCTTGTCCACATTCCTAGGAGTTTCCCACTCCATGATAGCCCTTATCTTCTCGAGATCCATTGATATACCTTGCTTGGAAACAAAATGTCCCAAGTAATGTACCTATGTCTGAAAGAAACTGCATTTGCTAAGCTTTGCATACAACTAATGCTCTCTAAGTAATCTCAATACTACTGCTAAGTTCTCAGCATGCTCTTCCTCTTTCTTAGAATATATCAAGATGTCATCAATGAATACAATAACAAACTTGTCTAGATAAGGACACAATACACTATACATTAAGCACATAAAGGTAGTTGGAGCATTACTCAAACCAAATGGAACTACAACAAACTCATAATGCCCATACTTGATCCTGAAAGTAGTCTTGCATATGTCCTATTCCTTGATGCGTACGTGATGATATATGGATCTCAAATCGATCTTTGAGGGCACTGTTTCTCCATTCAACTCATCAAACGGGTCTTCAATCCTCAAAAACATATACTTGTTCTTGATGTTCACCTTGTTCAAATACCTGTAATAAATGTATAGCCTGAGACTACCATCCTTATTCTTCACAAACAACATTGGTGCACCCCTACGTGATACACTTGGCCTAATGTATCCCTTGTCAATAATTTCCTTCAACTGTAACTTCATATCTACTAACTCTGGTATGCTCATCCTGTATGGTACCTTCGATGTTGGTGATGCCCCTAGTACCAACTAAATGGAAAATTTCACTTCTTTGTGAGGTGTCAATTCTGAAATATCTGTGGGAAACACATCCTAAAACTTCTACAAGATTTGGTACCTACTCAATACCTATTCATCCTCAACGTCCTTAACTCTATCACTAGAAATATGTACTACAAATAACACAGACCCTTTTCTACTACTACGCTTCACCTGCATAGTTTTCACCATTCTAACTGATGTTTCCTTCTTCTTACCCTGTAATATTTTGTGTTCTCCATTGTTATCCAAACACTCAATGGAATCTTCATAACAATCCACTTTGGTCCTATGAAAATACATCCAGTCCATACCCAAAGTCATGCTATATCATCCCAACGGCAATACATTAAAATGTACTGAGATAGGCATGTCATTCAACTCGAATGCACAAGATCTTACCCAATGACACACTCTCTTCTTTGTACTTGTAGCCAACTGCACTAACCAGGATTCTACATGCACTTCTTTATTTAAACCACACTTATCCACTAGGTGAGGACTAAAATAACTATAATTAGATCTAGTGTCAATCAAAATAGAAACAACTTCATCACAAAGCTTACCATCCACCTCGATAATAGTTTCCTGGTGATCTTCCTTCTTATTATCTAGCGCTGCATAAATCCGTGGAATGCTCTTCCCATCATCCCCAACTATCTGTGCTTCCTGTGCACTGTAAATCTGAGGCCTACCACCCTGATCTTGTGGACAATCCCTCTTAATATTATCCTTATCACATGTCCAACACTGCAACCGTCTTGTACCACCACCATTATTTTAGTTGTCGTCCATGTTGTGACCCATTAAATTTCTTGTAAGGTGCAATATTTTCTTTATCACCTACGTCTTGAGGCCCTATTATTTTCAGCTGTCATTTACCTTTAGCTTTTTATTTCCCTTTCCAACCTTGATGAGACTTTTTCTTGCACTTTGAATGCTCATAACAATGCTCCAATTTCCCAATAAATTCCTCAAGTGACTGAAGCTCATCATACTCAATTCGATCTCTAAATGCTAATGGTAATCCACTGCCAAATCTTTGAATTTTGGCCTTCTCATCCTTAAGATATGGTACATACCTCAATGACTCTAGGAACTTAGTCATGTACTCCTCATCTGTCATTGATCCCATCTTTAACTCATATAATTCCTTGGATTTGTTGTCATAGTACCTCTCTGACAAGTACTTCTTCCTTAAAATTCTCTTGAATTTATGCCAACTCAAGTCTTCTATCCTAATGTCTCTAATCCACTTCGCATATTCCCAGTAGACGTCTACTTTCCCTTTGAGGTTGAAGATAACTATTCTAATCTTCATATTCTCTATGTAATCATGCAGCTCAAAGAATCTTTTCATCCCAAGTAGCCATGCTTCTGCATCATCCGACTTCTTCAAATCTCCATCAAAGGTAGGTGGTTTCTCTTTCTTGAACACATATGGAAAGTATCCCCTGACACTCCTCCTGTAAGGATGATAATGATGAAGATCACAAAGCTGATTATAACCAAAAATAGAATGGAACCTGTGTCCATCACCTCTCCTATTTGGAGCATCCAAAAGCCTTCCATCTTTGATCGTGTCATCCCTATCCAACATGTGCCCACGATGAGACCTAGTGCCATAAGCTCCATTAGTTTTGTTCTCCTGCCCATGGCTAATCCTAGGCAGTCCCTATCACTACAATTCTGAAAATCTCTCAAGGATTACTGCATTGAATTCTTTTTGTTTCTCCCGTGCCTACATGATCCTGTCATTATCTATCTTGCAACTTCTTATTTCTTCCTTCAAACTTCTCAATGTGTCTGCGAAGTCAGAAGAGTTCCCAACACCACGCTGCTCATCTGATACATACAGAGAGTCTTGTGAATTGTAGTCTACCATCTTGCTAGTCCTATTTGATCTCTTTTTTGTAAGTACACCATGTCAGTTAAACCAAAACATAACATAATCAACATACCTCAGTATAGTTTAGGGGAGGATATCTCATTTGAAAGATCAACTAGATTAGCACGATACATGTATAATCATAATCACATCAAGATATAACATAAATTTAACCACTATCCATTTATTAATGTCTGATCATACCAACCGCATACCATGACCTCATGCATGACAACTACAACCATATCAATGTATGCATGACAATGTATAAGCTGTCATGTATAAGCATTGGCATGCATAACCAATGCATGACTGGCATACACTCACAACAAACACATCCAACAACAGTACCATCAAATTTCACATAGCGACACCACTTCAACCATGGCCACAACCATGCATACACAACAAGTACATAGAAAACAAGCATAAAGAACACATATATGCAACCAACATGAATGCATGACAAACACACTGCCCATCCGATCCAAAGGGTGAACCATGATATGATGTCACTCTATAACACCCTCCTCTCACATTTACCCAAGCTAACCAATCTAGTGAAGTAAATATGTGATGATAGGCTACTATGATGTGTTTCAACTCCCAAAGTATATCTAAGGGAGTGGAACTGGCAAAACACAACCAACTTGACCTTCCCCAAGAGCTGCAGACCCCTCAGGAGGTAACCAACCCTTCTAGGTGCTTAACCCCTGAGACAACTTATCATTTTACTGTCCTAGAGCCTCAGTCACTCCCATGAAAAGTAATGCATGTGACCAAAGACTTATAGTCACTCCCACAACAAGGCGTGCCAATGATTGTGGACTTTTCTAGATAGTTCTGAGCCAGCGACCCCAGATTTTGTGCCACTTTTTTAGGGCCCAGACTCAAACCACTACTTAGAACTTCATGAAACTTTCAGGAATGATAAATGACATTGAAACAAAGGTACTATTCAAACACTTGATCAATGACTTGACTAGACCCCTACTAGCCATGATAGGAATTTCATCAAACATGTCACAAATATGAAATCTAGCGGTCATAACAACATATCTGAGCATAGGGGTCTCATACTTATATGATATTCATAGAGAATATTTTTTTCCTTATCACAATAATTTCATTATTATCTATTAGGACATATATACATTATACACTAATTTTCTAATCAAAACATGATGGAATCCATACAGCAAGTGTGTCATAAAACATACTCTTAACCAGTATATCACCAACAGAAATAACAAGGATATAACAACCATAAAATCTACATATAAAATACTATATTTAAACATGAAATACCAAGGAGAAAGAGCTCTTATTAATGAATGCAAAAGCCAACCAGGTTTGGGACTTCCATCAACTACCCGATCATATATTCATTGAACCAAATATTGAACCAATCACCACCGTTCCATATTCCAAGCATAAATGTGGGACTCAAAACCAAACCAAACCAAACCAGGTTTCCTTAGGCTTTACCGCAACCCCCATCGGATCACTAGGCCCTAAACAAGCATGGATGCCACTGGATTTCTCCACCTACACCATGAGGATTTTTTCTATCTCCTAGTATCTATGATTTTTAGTATATCCCACCCTGCGATGCTTGAGGATTCCTAGCACTAATCAAGACTCCACCCTCTAGGCTTTATTGTATATCCCACCACTCATCAGCTAAGGATTTCTAGGCTTGGTCGATGGCACACACCTCGAGGATTTACCGTATACCCTACCATTCATCAGCCAAGGATTCCTAGGCCCATCGAGGCAAATAAAATCTGGATTTACCATAATCCTTCCTTCTCAGGTCTAGGGATTCCTAGGCCTTGTGTTCTTTCTTTTAGAGAACACCTCACTTAGTTTCGAAACCATCTAGAAATCCAGCTCAACCAAATACAAGATAACCCATCACACCATGGCTATCTAGAAATGGAAAGGAAAGGCTGAAGAACATTGTCACACCTAGAAAAACCCATTCCAATGACAACAAGAGCACCAAATATACACATGCATGTACCATGCATGCCTAAAACTAGCAAGGAAATCACACATGCAAATCAATACCTGCAAATAATCCCATGGTAGCTTCTAGATTTTTCTCTTCCTTGCTTCATATTTTCTTTCCTTTGACTTCTTGGTCATTATTTTTCTTTCCTTGATCCAATGCTATAGTGCTCCAAGAATTCTCCAGGTGTCCAAGAGAGAGAGAGAGAGAGAGAGAATAGAGAGAGATCCAAAACTGAAGTAAAAAAAGGTACAATCTGATCCTCATAAGACTTTTTATTAATGAGGCCTCTATTTTCTTCAATTTTCAATTATTTTCCTCCTCACATGAAACCTTTGACCTTTCACCTTCCTTTTCTCCTAATTTTCACTATTTTCGTAAATAAATGTCAATTAATACCTCATGCCTTTTGAAAGCCTTTGTCATTGCCTTTGCCAATTTCATTAGCCATAATAAACCAAATGAACACCCACACTAGGATGTTTTTCCCAACCCTTAGCTTGGTATACATTTCCCATGACCTTGGTTATTATTTTTCCTTTATTGACTTTATTACATGGAATTTTGACGAGGGTTGTTACAGAGGTAGTCAAACCTAACCACTAGTAGGCTATTTGGTTGTGTTGTAACCGGGCCACTAGGAGGCAAAGGGTTTCTATTTTTATTTTGACTGCACTTGTTCCATAGCTAAGAAAAAATAGACAAGAGGGATAGGAGGTAGAGAACACATATACGATCTGTCTCACTATAGCATCCCACAGGCCACAGTTTGTACTTATTTATACTCGTAGCCATATTTCCAAATAGAGAAAGAGAGAGGAGAATCCTCAATTTCTAGCTGGGTTTTTTCCATCGAAAGGATTTCCTAGAGAGAATGTTGTGTCTAATGTGTGTGTGATCTTTTATTTTTTCATTCTATATTTTCTTCATAAGTTTTATTTACATGCATGCACTATTTACTGTAAAATCTACAAATCTATAAATATAAGAAAATTGTATTAGTGTATAATTTCATATTTTAAATATAATATTATAAAATCTAATGGGACAAAATTTCCCCAATGGTTTATGTATCATATTAGTATTAGAGCAAGTTTCTTTTGGTATATTGTGGATATCTGTAGGGGATTTAGATCCGCGGGGCCAAAAATCATAAAACCCTAATCATGGATGATGAATATGTGAATGACCCTCATGATCCTGCATAGGTGAGGTTTTCACAGTTGGAACAACAAGTTGTAGATATAAATTGAAATGTAAACCTCCTTATGGTGGCCCTAAGTAATAATATTGGGATATTTGGAGAAGATGGGGGTTCAAATTTAGAGGTTAAATTAGAAGGGGGATCAGAAGATCAAGAAGAAACAAAGAATCAACTAAAGAAAGAACCTAGAAAACATCATCCTAGTTTGAGTGTTGTGAACCAATAATATTACCTTTTTAAAGTGGAAGTGAAAGTCGATATCAAGATGTACCATGGCAAGATCGACCCTCTGAAGCTAAATCACTAGTTGCAAAAACTAGAAGTTTATTTCAACATCCATCAAATTGAAGAAGGATAGAAGATTTCATTTGTGCTGCTGAAATTAGAGGGCCATGCACTAAATTGGTGGGAGAGGCACACAAAGACCTTGAGGTTGGAAATAAATCCTCCAGTGACTAAGTGGGAGGACGTCAAAACCCTCACTAAGTCATAGTTTTACCCTATTAGGTACATAGAGGAGTAGTGGATCCAATGGCACTACTTCAGGAAAAAGTGGGGCCAAAGTGTGCAGTAGCACAACATAAAGTTCAAAAAGATGGCCATAATGTTGGGTATCTCCTTAAAGAACCCAAATGTACTCATCAAGTATTTTGGGGGTATGTGCTACCATGTATGGGAGAAAATGATGTTGTTCAAGCCCAAATTAGTGGACGAGGCTTTTGTACAGGCACAGTACCTGGAAAAAAATGGCATGAAGAGAGTGAAATCAAGTGGATTGAACCAAAAGGAGCAACTGAATGCTTCTAAGGAGGGGAAGAAGAAGCAAAAATGGGGAAAAATAAAAATACGGTAGCTATCGCACACCAATATAAATATCCTAGCAACCACTGCAACATTTATGTCCATAGAGAGGAGAAGTGCTGGAAGTTGTACCCATAGTTGAACCCAAAGAAAAAAAAGAAAGGTAATAAGAAGAAGAATCTCATGGAAATTAATTCAAGCAACCAAGTTGAAAGTAGCTTGGATATGGATGAGAATATTGTCTAAAGTTAGTGCAGAAGGAGGTGAATCTGAGTAGCCTTTAGCAATAGGAAGAAATGACCAAACTCTTCCATATAAACATACAGGTCAAGAAGACAAAGATTGATGCTCTATTTGACTTAGGGTCACAGGTGAATCTCATTATAGTAGATCTGGTCAAGAATTTGGAACTAGAAGTTCATAATCATCCAACCCCATATCAATTGGGATGGATGAATAAGGATGCAAAGACGAAGGTGACAAAATATTGCAAAATTAGATTTGATATTAGTGTTGATTTAATTATTGATGAAGTAGAACTAGATGTTGTTTTACTTGATGTATGTGGAGTCATGTTTGGGAGTCCATACATGTACATGGAAGATGCAATATTCATGCAAAGATTCAATGAATATTGGTTGGTCAAGGACGGAAAATCGTTCATCATAGATGTGCACAAAGGCAAGTCAAAATTTTCACTGGTAATTCCCAAACAAGCTAAGAAAATGATGAGTTCATGTAATAAGTATGTTTTATTGTTTTAAAGAGAAATTCAGTCTATAGAAGAGATAGTAAGAGGAAAGGCATCCCTGGAGGGGTGGACCAAGAAGTAGAAACAATAACTATAAGAGTTGTTATAAGCATACAAGGATGTGTTCTGAGAGCCTAAAGGGTTACCACCTAAGAGGAAGTGGAGCATGAGATCCAACTATTGCGGGACTCCCCATTTCCAAACATTGGGTTGTACAGGTAGTCTGTTATAGAAGTAAGTGAGGTGAGGCAACAGTTGCAACGACTACTGGAATAGGGTGTCATTTGGCCAAGTACGTCATCATGTGGGTCACACATCATCAATGTTCCAAAGAAAGACAGGACTTGGAAGATGTGTATGGATCAAGGAAAATTTTAAGGATGGAAGTGTATCTTAAAGTTTAAAAACCTTGGTGAATCTTACTAGTCCCTAATATGCAAATTATAAAATGTTTGGCAATATTTTTGTAAAATTTTATATATTCTAATGATTTATAGAGTATATATAATTTTTTGGCAATTTTTTAAGGTAAAATAATTTTATACTATAAAATGTGGGTGAAATCATTTTGTAGAAAAAAATGGAATTGCATGAATCTTTTTTATAACAAAAAATTAAAAATATAAAATAAAAAATAAAAATAAAATATCCTACCTGTGAATATTAGCTCCTAAAATTTTCCTTGGTATAGATTACAGGGCATTGAACAAAATCACGCTCAAGAATAGGTACCCCTGCCCAAAATAGATAATTTTTTGGATCAATGAAAAAATGAAAAATAATTCACCAAGATGGAATTAAAGTTTGGATATCCCCAAGTTCGAGTCAAAGAAGAAGATACATGGAAGACTACCTTCAAATCCACAAAAGGTTTGTATGAGTGGCTATTCATGCTATTTGGCCTATGTAATGCACCAGCTGCATTTATGAGATTAATGAATGATGTATTGCACCATTTTATAGATTGATCTATTATTGTCTATTTGGATGATATATTGGTATACAATGCTACTTTGGCAGAGCACATCTCACATGTAACACAGGTGTTGGAGACATTAAAGAAGCACTAGTTGTTGGTTCTAGAAAATCTCAAGAAGTGTGATTTTGAAAGTAGTCTTTGGTGTATCTGGGATATGTGATCGATGGAGTAGATATGAAGATAGATCCTACTAAGGTGTAGGCCATCATGAAATGGTTGGCACCTACTAATATTTTTAATATTAGGAGTTTCAATGGGGAAACACAGTACCGAAGGAATTTGATAGCCTCATTTTCATTACTAGCAACATTTCTCCACACCATAACAACAAGTGGAAAGAGTTTCCAATGGGGAAAGTATCAACAAAGGTATTTCAAGGAGATAGACAAGAATATCAGTCAAGAATTAGTTCTATCATTACCAAACCTGCAATGACCCTTTAAAGTGGAGACAAATGCAAGGGGGTATGTTATGGGAGTTTTCTTGATGCATAGAGGAAGACCTGTATGCTACCATTCTAAATTATTTCACGGGGAAGTTCTTAACTACCCTACCTAGGACAAGGAGCTCTATGCCTTGGTGCAAGTTGTGAAGAAGTGGAAGCACTATATTATGGGAAATGAGAGAGTAATCCTCAAAGATCACTAGCCACTATAGCACTTGCAAGCCCAAAGTAAGCTACAAACAATTACGCATTACAAGTGGATGGGGTTTCTACAACAGTTTCATTTGGTGATCAAGCATAAGAAGGGTAGAAGAAACAAGTTGGTTGACATGATTTCAAGGCCACCAATACTAAAGATAACAACTTTGGGGACTCTTATGCACATGGAGCCATTCACCCATGATGCATACAGAGAGGCATATTTAGAGGATGAGGACTTTAAGGAGGTGTATCAACAGATGTAGATTCAGAGTCATGTGCATGATGGTGACAACACCATTGACTACCATCTCTGGGATGGGTTACTCTATAGGCTAGATAAGCTATGTGTTCCTAAAGGTGAGTGATTTTAGTTGACTAGAGAGGCTAACACCTCCAAGGTTGTATGACACTTTGGTGTAGGGAAGACCATAGCCAACTTGCAAAGCTATGTATGTTGGCCCAAGATGAAAGAGCATGTAGATAGGCTCATAAGAGGATGCATGATTTGTTGTACCGACAAGCCTAGCAATACGAAACAGGGTCTATATCATCCCTTACGTGTACCCACCCATCCTTGGGAAAGCATTTCCATAGACTTTGTGGGAGGTTTACCAACAACTGGGAAGGGACATGACTACATGTTCATGGCAGTTGACAAGTTCAGCAAGATTTTTGTTCTGATGCCCTGTAAAAATACCATCATGGGGAAAGAAGTGTCAAACTTTTTGTTTGGAAAAGTATGGGTACACTTTGGGATACCAAGGTGCATCATTTTAGGGATAAAAGACTTATTTAGTGCAATTTTGACTACATTGTGGGAGAATATGGACACAAAGTTGAAGGGATCTATAGCATTCCATCCACAGATAGATGGTCAGACATAAGTAGTCAACAAGAATTTTGTGTATCTTCTGAGGGAATATAACCAAAATCATCCAAATACCTGGGAAAAAAATATGGTGTATATATAATATTCTTGCAATAGAGAAGTTCATACTTCTACAAAAAAGTTCCCATTTAAAACCTAATTTGGATATTTGCTTCCTTCACCATTGGAAATTGTGTATGGGGAACAATGAGGAGTGAGGGAAGATCTTGCAAGAGATGCCTTTAGGATTGAAAAGTTTGTAGAAAAAATTAAGCAAATCCATCTACAGGTACAATAGGCACTGCGGAAGTCACAGTAGAAATATAAGGCTAGGCATGATCCACATAGAACAAAGAAATCATTCAATGTGGGAGACAAATTATGGCTATAATTTAACAAGAAGAGGTTTCATGGGACTGGTAAGAAAATCAAGGCTCTGAGGAATGGTCCCTTTGAGATACTGGAAAAGGTGGGCGATAATCCTTACTGACTCAAGTTACCACCATATATGCACATTTACTCAATTGTGAATGTAGATAATCTAAAACTCTATGAGCTTTTCATGCTAGATCAAGAAGAGGAATAGGTCCTACCTTTTGTGGAGGATTTTCTAGTGGATGCTTAGGAAGAGTTGAAAAAAGATATAGTTTTGTAGAAGAGATCCAAAAGTACAAGAAAGGGTTAGCATAACCTTTGACAGATTAGGTTGAAAGGACAACTTCCAGGCAAAGCGAAATGGTACATTAGAGATGTGGAGGAAAAATTTCCTCACCTCCCAAAATGGGGAGGTGTGATCCAAATTAGATCATTATATTGTTTTTCATCCATGTTGATGCATATGGAGTGGAAAAAGTGGAGGAATCAACTCATGGGACCAAATTTACTAACATAGTTTTTAAAAACATGGTTTGAAACCTTCCAGGGGCATTTTGAGGCACTAAATGACAGTTTTTGGGGGAAAAACTTTTTCACTTTAGCGATGCACCTTTTCATGTTATTATGCACATAGAGACATTTCCAACAACACAAGAAGTGCATCAATAGAGTCTATATGTGAAATTTGTGCCACTTAGAAGTTCACCTTCCTATTTTCACACCCATAATTTGGGAGGATGCCACGTCAACCCCATTATTCATGGAAAAGGGGCTAGCCACATGATTATGATGCAAAACACTCTAGAAGAGTCCATATTGTAATTCTAGTTGAGAGTTGAGGTAGTCAAACCTAACCACTAGTAAGCTATCAAATCATGTTATAATGGGCCACCAGGACCCATTGGGATTCCATTTTTCTTCTAAGTGCATTTGTTCCATAGTTAAGAAAAAATAACCAAGAGGGATAGGAGATAGAGCACACAAAGATGATATGTGCATTGTAGCATCCCATGGGCCACAGAACATACTTCTCTATACTCATAGCCATATTTCCAGACAGAGAAAGAGAGTAGAGTGACCTCACCTTCTAGTTAGGTTTTTCTCCTAAAAGGGTTTCCCAAAGAAAATATTGTGTTTAATGTGTGTATCATCTTTTATTATGTTGTTCTTTATTTTCTACATAGGTTTTATTTGCATGCATGCACTATATACAGTAAAATATACAGATATAGAAATCTAAGAAAGCTATAATAGTGTAGATTTTCAGATTTTAAATATAATATTATCAAATCTATTGTGGTGGACTATCTAGTGGAATATTCATGATATTTTACCGTTTAGTGCATCACTAAAGTGGAATGTAGTGAAACTTTGAAGGTTTTCAAGGAATTTGTTTGGTCATAGTGCTTAGGGGAGACATTATACTTGAATATGGATCCATACCTATTTGGAAATTTCTTTGGAAGAATCCCAGGTTTCACCCACATATAACATATCAAGGTAAAATTCACCACATCAAAGACACACTACAATCTTAGTGAAATAACCATACTCAGGGTTAACATTGAGGATGATGTAACAAATTCTTTAATTAATGCAGTGGATGCAAGGAAATTTGATTGGTGTAGGGGAAAGTTGGTGATTAAATGTTGATCAATGTAACTAAAGAGAGGGAAATTGTTAGGATATTGCTAGTTAGATCACCTGTGTAGCTAGTAGTTTCCATCTATATATGGAATGTGTACCCAAAAATTATTTTGTTTTAGAAGTAGAGTTGTTTCGAAATTATATTCCTGTTTTAGGGGAAACACTATTTCTATGTTTGTATCTTCTTTATAAAAGAAAAAAAAAAAGACAAATCAAAAAATGATTTGTTCCCAAAGAAGAAAACTTATTTTCCACCATGTGTGCTTCATTGTTATGTCTTCTCTATTACTTCAAATCTCATTTTTATGTTGAATATATTTGTGTTGTAAATTCCTTTCCATTTGTTGCAATATCCTTTTAAGGTTTGATGATATTTGTGTTTAATACCAAGATTAATGATTCATGCATAATTGTTGATGATAGTGGGATATTATATGAGGTGTTTCATATACACATGCATGGAAACACTCACAATAACTTTCCCTATAGAAGAAACAAGAATTAACTTGCCCTTAGCCAACACGGCCATATTTTTTACCTTTTTCATACAAAAAAGGTTAGATATATCACATTTCAGTACTAAACAAAATATAAGTACAACAAGAATGAGACATCATGGAGCCAAACAGTGGTTGAAAAGTATCCCTTCCCTACATAAAGCATGTAGTGCATGCATGAAAACTAAGACAAATTACATTCACAAAAATATTTGATTTTGATTTTGAGTTGGTCAAACTTGGGGCTCTAATCTAACTGTGCACTTATTTGTTACCCATGTGCATTATATGGATTGATATGGTTTTATTGGTTGTGTTTACAACAATGTAGGGTGCAAGTAACCCAATGACCACAATCATTTGAATTTGATATATACAATCAATTTGTGCATCATAAGATTATGATTGATGATAAGAAAACCCAAATACTTATAAGTGCTCCTTATTCATTGCAGATATGTATAACTTGGAAATCAACCATAACACAACTTGTTGAAATAGATTAGACATGAAAAAAGAAAGAGATTAAAATACAATGCATGATATGTCGACCTAATGAGCTACAATGGTAGGACACTTTCAGTTTTAGGATACTGTCGTAATATTGACATAATCTAAATATGAAATTCCAAGACAATGTCATCATGTTTAGGGATGAGCATGCCTACACAAATCCTACAAGTTAAAATCTATTTGAGCCTTCTCATTGGAAGATAGAGTAAAACCCATGACCCTAGCTATGAAATTATGGATACCAAATTGGGTCATTTCACAAGATTTTCAAGTTTAAATCTGGCTCAACATTTTGACTAGAAAAATGAGGAATGCTCATGAAACTAATTATGAAGTTATAGATACTCAATTACGACATTTCACAGGATATATTTTTCATATTCAACTTTAGTTGATGTAATGATGGAAACACATGACCCTTATTGTAATGGTGACTCTTTTTCTATGGTATCTCAAGTATGTTGTTTACTCCATAAAAACATCGAGGAGATCCATCGAGCATGATACCAATACATAATGTTTAAATTCAAAAATATACCCAGCATAGTGTGAAACTAGTACTATGCATCAAGTTATTGTATTCATCTAATGTTAGATCCATATTTAAGAAGAAATTCAAAGAATTTCAAAGAGATAGAACTTATTACAACCACATATCTTCCTTTAGGTAATTATTTAAATTATGACTAACCCTGATATTCTAGACGTGAATACTGTATAAATTTTGAATAATTTAACACATATTCAACAGAGATTATCCTGATCATGTACTATTGCGGAAAACATAAACAATACATAAGCTCCTCTACGTTGATCATCAATATAGCAGCATCAATAACAATAAAACATCAAGTGCATTCACACATTAACACAGTATGTATCCCGGGGAAAGCATCTCGCTAAAAACCCCAACTATCTGTATATTAATGATTGAGTCATGTAACATTACATAGCATAATACTTCTCACAAGTATCTCAACCTCTGTTACACACAATACAGCTCAGATCTGAATCAATCACTGGCTCAAATCTCCTTCGCTGCTTGCCTGCCTCCGCTGCTCAATACCTGCTCAAGAACTGATGATAATTCCAAGGCAACCACGTCTTTACTTGGCTAAATCACGTGAGCACAAGCTACAATGTGGGCAAATACGTGGGCAAACTCATTGGCATACTCAATCCCTTGATTGTGCAAGATCTGATGCACACTATAGTCACAACTAACAACAATCTGATTCTCTAACACCTGTCCCTGCTGAACTGAACATGCACTGACATGCAACTGAGTTAACTGATGTATTCATTAGTTGTATTATGAGTTAATAACTTGTGAATTAATTAATACTAATTCACCCAACTCATCTCTAGTCTATTTTCCAGTTAGACTAAATACAACCAGTTTAACAAAGCTAAACTGAACACAACTCCATCAACTGCACCTCCAGTCCACTAAACTCAACTTACTTGAGCTCTAACTGAAGTCCTGCATGCAAATATTAGTCATCCCATAGGTAACCACGTATTTCCTTCTGGGATCTGCATGTACCACATCGTAGCTCATCCTGAAGTGCTCCAAGAGAATAAGACAAAGTTTATAGTCTAAATATTATTATGAGCTAATAATATTTGACTGTTCTATATTTAGACTGAGCAGTCACTCCGCTGTGATCTTAAAATAGAAGTCCATCTATTTTTCCCAACTTGACCAATCATCCATAAACAGCATCCTGCAACTCATAGACATGATCCATATGTCTAAAAATAGACATAGTCTAAAAATAGACTTGCGCCAAAAATAGCCTGCGGGCCCACTTAGTGAAGGCGACTCTTTTCACTAAGCTCCATCATCTTGTTGCAATCTCAACACTCCCTCTCGACAAGATATGGATTATCAGCAACCCCTATCCTGCCTCAGTGGTACTCGAATTTGCTCCTGGTGAGAACCTTCATCAGAATATCAGCATCCTGATCCTCCGTTGGAATGTACAAAAGTAACATGATCCTCCACTGCACACAATCTCTGATATGATGGTACCTGATGTCCTTTCTGCCATATACTCGGCCTCTTGAGCTCCCTGCCCAATCTACATCCATGAAGCCACATAGCTTCACCTCATCCAATACATATCCCGATGTGCCTCTCTTGAGACTGCACACATGCGACTCCACCAACTGCTGGTAACCAGTGGCATCCACTACCTCCGCTGAAGTAGCATCCTCCTTCCTCCATCCTCTAGGAAGGAACACAGTCTTCACATCCAACTGATGAATGTGCCACCCCATCTGC
>APFE031034123.1:1100-11187 GCA_000404065.3 Pinus taeda
GAGTCTGGCAACAGTGAACGCTATCACCATAAGTTCAGGACGGGATATGAAATTGATCTCAATCCCCTTATCCTGGTTTTGATTGTTACACCACTCTAGCCGGAGGCTAGCAAGGGATTGGCCACCCGGCCTAGTCCCGAATAGAGAAAGGTGTTCGCCTCTGTTAGGCAAACCAGTGAGAAAGTATATGTTGGAGGCCTCTATCTCGAGCTAATGGTCTCCAATATAGAAGCATTGATCCTGAATATTCCACCTCTCAACCAGCCACTCCAGAAATGGCACCTGGGCCTCATGCCAGGTATGACCCAGTATTTGTACAAGCCGCATGCTCGCAATGCATCGATGGTAGGTTGATGATTCAACGCGGCCGAATCAACATCTTCATGCTCTCTTTCACGCCAATCCAACATGGTGGGTATCCTACACACCATAGAAAGAGTCTTAGCAAACTTAAAATCAAATTTTAATGGTTAAATTTGGAGATATGAGTTTGGGGGTGCGCTTTACACGGGGTACGCACCCCACCTTCAGGAACAGAGCGTGGGTACGCACCTGGCCTGAAGGTAGGTTGCGTACCCCGACCCTTTTTCCTTTAAAGAAAAAGGTCGGGGTACGCAGGTTACCATGGGCCACCTGCGTACCCCGAGGAGCGCATCCCAAAACCCCTATGCCTCCAAAAAATCAAACTAAAACTTAAAACTAAATTCTAAACAGATGAAATTGAAGAGGAGGATGTTGTGGATTACCTGGAGGTGACGGCGTTCGATTCCGACGGTCTGATTTTCCGCAATCTCCACGGGAAGTTTCTTCCCAAAAGCCCTTTTTTCACCCTCTCAACAGTAAAATGGTAAAAATGACATGGTAAAAGTATTTTTTATAGGTTTTTTGGATAAATAAATGTTATATTTGTTTATTTTTCACCATAGAAAGTCATTTTAATGCATTTTTGCCCATCTCAAACAGGTATGAGTAATGTGTCACTTTTGTGCAGGACAGAGGGACTTTCAGGGAACTTGTCACTTTTTCACAAATCAGACATCAGAGTCATCTTTTAAGCCCTTTTCTGACTCCTAAAAACTGAAAAGATTGCCGAGTGTTTCTTTTACACTCGTTAAAATGGAATTAAAAGACGGTCCTCTTACAACCCTTTTCTGACCAAAAAAACAAGAAAAGATTGCCGGATTTTTGTCGTTTCAAATTCGATATTGGAAATAAAACGACGTGTCCTTGATCGCTTTTTACTTTTCAGGTCAAAGACACTAACTATGAAAATATCCTTGGTCGCAAGATTAAGCGGTTCTCCTAGGTATTATTTTATACTTTTTCGGGCTTAGGAGACACAACTTTACGAAAAAGTTCAATCTGGAGTCTTCTAAGTTTTTCAGACTCTCTAAATATGAAAAGCATCGAGTTTCTCCTATACTGGACTCGTTAAAATTTCACAGTAAAGGACCTGTTCTATTACAAACAGGAACGGACCAATCCTTCTTAAGGTTCACATCAAAAACTAAGTTGGACTCATCCGAAGGATGAGCTTACAAACAAGCATATGTTATCCTCCTCAAGCTTGTAAAAAATAAAGAGGTACTTGCCAGAAATGGTGGGGGAAAAATGAGAAGAATGAGCCTATTTGATATCCTTTTGTCTCAATAAAAACCTTACTACCACTCTTGAACACGACACTTATTCATTCACCTAGGTTGGGAAATCCTTTACCTCACAGTTGACCAAAATCACTTGACATCTTCAGCCGGGTTATGGGAGTCGACTTTGAGTCATTTATCACCAAACCATCTGTTGTGTCGTTATGTGTTCAAGAGGTCTGAAATAAAACATTCAACCGCAAAATACCTATCATTCATCATATCATCATTGAGTCAGTCCTTGCAGCAACATTTCTTCAACTTGAACTATGATTTCGTGTTGTGGGCTTGCCTGCGACAGGTTGCTTTCTATCGACATCAGCACATTATCTAGAGAGTTGACTTAGAAATCGTCAGTACCTTGGAGTCTGCATGCATCAATGGCAGGTTTCTCGCCTTCGACGTCAGTTTCATCATTGACTTGCGATCAAAGGATTCCATGAGATGTTCGACATCGACTCATTCATTCACATCTCATGGATTGTGCTGGGTACTTTGAGAACCATTGACATTACTGGTGGTCTCTCTCACGCTTGTTAACAGTTTACATCATTGACTGGTAATCAAGTGGTTTCTACCATGTTCGACATCGACTCATTTATTCGCATGGCTAGAATCGTACTGATTCGGGAAGTAGAGATGAAGACCCTGGATCTAGTTTCCACCATCCAGGCTGCGAGGAGTTTTGTATTCATTATATTGTAGACCAATTATAAACAGATGGCTACATCCATACTGTGTCTACATGAGTCTATGATTATGATGTACTATGAAATCATTCCTGTATCAGAGTAGTAGTTAGTCTTTTAGTTAAAGTTTTTGATCTGAGTATGGGAATGCCTACCTCAGCGATGATATAATCTTATACATGTATTTTGTGTTGAAAATTGCAGGTTCTGACTGGGCTCTCCACGAGATAACCCTCGAAATGATAAAGTACTTTACCCTTCCTAGATGATATAAAACCCTTATCTATTACAGGCTTTGCACTTTAGGGGGCAATCTGTTACACTGAAATTTGTCACCATGACTATCTGCAGTTAGTATGGCTCCATCAACAATCATACTATCCTCCTTGGCAAGCCTTATACCTATGCTCTCCATATCAAACTTCAAGAAAGAGAGGAAGTCTTTAAAAATCATGTTTATCTCTGGGTACGCAAGTTCTCTCTACCTTACCTGCGTGTACGCACTCCAAGTTCATTATACCTGCATACTTGTACGCTCTGTAAGTCAAGGGATGGGTGCGTACTCCTGTAAAGGTCAAAAGGCGCGAGTTTCATATTAAAAAAGTTACTTGTGGTCACTTCTAGAGCTTTCTAGAAGAGTGTTTGACGTGTATTGAGCGCCTCCAGATGGTTCATGCATCCCTATGAAAGAGGAACTTATCCCATCAAGAGAGGAGCTACCCCATCCAAAAGAGGGTCTTATCCCATTGATGTTGGACCTGATTAACTTCCTCTAGAACATTATAAATACAGGCATTGGGCCAGAGGAGGGGAGGTTGAAAGCTGAACATTCCAAAGGGTAGATGCTGCTGGAATTAGGACTTCCTTGTAGAAGCTTGTGAGGAGAGATTACCATCCTTTCTTGTTTCATTTGGAAGTGGGTGAGCTTGTCAAAGTAGAGGAAAACTCTTGCTAGACCCTGGGAGGAACTTGCACAACACCAAGGCTCAGGTTGTAATGGTTTCTTTTGTTTCCTATTAATACAAATAAGTCCATTCTTCTCAACAATTTGTTATTAATGAGTTGTTTCATATACTCCTTGGTCTGTATGTTGAATATGTTTTATTTTATGAGATATTCAGGTGCTATTTAATCGTTTGATTGTTAGTGAATGCAGGTTTCGAAGTGAAGGAGGAGCTCATCCGGATCGACGAGGCTGGACTACTACAACAGCGTTGGACTACAGGTAGGATCTAAAACACTTGATTTCTCGTGTGATAAATGCATGTTTAGAGCAGGATTGCTGTTAATTGTCTTGTTTGTCACTAGAAAGTCTTAGGCTTCTAGGGAGGTTGGTTTTGTCTGCAAGATTAACTCTTTCCGCATGACAGCCTTAGTTCAATTTATTGACAAAACACCAACTTCATCTCTACAACTAAGACAACTGTAGATCCTTAAGCTAGAAGAACAACGAGAACAGGCTAAAATCACACACGCTCATCATCAAGCATTAGGAAAGGATTCCTTTGATTCAAGTATGGTATCTAAGAAAGATTTTCAAATTGGAGATCTAGTTTTGAAATGGGACAAGGCTCATGAAGAAAAAGGCAAACATTCTAAATTCCAACAAATGTGGCTTGGCCCATTCCAAATTGTAGAAATCATAGGTCCATCCACTTTCATGTTGCAAGATTTAGCAGGGAAAAGAGAATCTTTACCTGTTAATGGGAAAATTCTCAAAAAATACTTTCCATAGAAGATAACCTCTTCTATTTTTGTAAATTAGTATTTATAGCTTTATTTTGATCATAAAACAGGTTGTAAATAGTTAAACTTTAGGAATTCACGAAAAAGATTAGTCTTTCTTTTTAGATTTTGTTTTTTCGCTTGTATAAATAGAACTGATTTGGAAAATCAATCATTATTATTGAAACATACAGTCAAATTCTATAAGACTGAAAATGTTACTAGTTTCAGCCTTACGAATTTTGATGAAAAACAACCTTTAGTTGGAATTTGTTTTATATCAGTCAATGAAAAGCATCAATAACAAAACTAAGATTCTCTGTAGAAAAGCTCTTTCCAAAAACTCTACAATTGTCATCCAGAGCTATTCTTAAGGAACCAATGACTTCCTCCCAACTTAGGGAATTACGAGTTTCAAGAAATAATCCAATGATACACTATAAGCTTAAAGAATAAGAGGTCTCATCGCAAGTCGACTTATCATGATCATAGATATTATGACTTGCTGACATTGCCAAAACTGCATACCAAAACAGGGCAATGACTCAAGATTGTTGCAATCAAAAGACAAGGGGTCTCGTCACGAGCCAACATGTTCAGCAAAGTTATAAATCAAGTTAATGGCACTGTCATAATTTGGCTACCAAACCAAGACATTGTTATTTAAGAAACAAAAAACAATAAGTGAGGATATGGATTTATCTTTGAAAATTGTATATTTCTCCAAGTAGGATACAGCATCATTGTTGGGTAACAGGCAACACTGTCGAGGCTATGAACGCCTGCTAGCAGCAGAGGCTCTACCTATGACAAATGAGCATACTTAAAACTGATCTACAGAGAAGCCTTTGTTTTTATCTTTATAAACTAAGTAGTGGCTGATGTAAATACAATGAGTAGCTTTAGGAAGTAAATAATCAGACTTAACACAGAGGAAACAAACTACCATTAATGGCCGAAAGCATGATGCACTTTATATTTCTATAATAAAGTTTGATTTTCCAAAAAACATTTATGTTTTGGAAGTTTAGAAAATTCATAAGATAATCAGAGATAACTGGTTCTTCCTAGTGAATCGCCAATTGTTGTGGCCAACAATAACCCCCCTTTTTATTTAGTTCTAGCAATAAAGTTAAATAAATGGGGACCCTTCTAAAAAATAAAAACTAGCACTTATGTTGCCCTTTGAATAAAACATGCTATTATAAACTTAGGAAAACACCCGCAAAACCCAAAAAAACTAAGTTTTATGATAAGTTTCGAATAAAATTGTTCTCTTAACAATAAAACATCGCATCGCAAAGGTTAATGGGGAATATCACATAAACAAGCTATCCGAAATTGCAAAAATGCGATGCAAGATCGCACACCTTAAAAATCCATTGCGCATTGCAAATTTTATACGCTACAAGTATCACCTAAGGTAAAACATCCCGATCCGGTGATATGCGATAAGGCATCTCGCAAATCGCATCTCGCAGAATCATAAGTAATGAATGATTGTTAACAAACAGATTAGTGATATTCCAATCTACGATATTGCGATTTGCAGTATTGCAAGGCAAATCGCAAAATCGCTTTATCACAAATCTGCAGGGCTCATCATTCAATAAAGCATTTCTCATAATATGATACCAAGTTATGGACATTAATGTCAATTTAATGGTTAGTTGGTGGTCATTTATGAGATAAGATTTAGATCTGATCAAAAGGTTATTTCACGTAGGGTGATATATCATTTCAGCACTAAGAGCTTTCCCGTCACCTTACCTTTTACCATTATTATTTCCTTGCTTGTAAATTTTCAACAGCAACAAGAAGATTAATATACACAACAATGTGCAGAACGTAATGGGAAAAAAGGGAAAATCTCTGGTTGCAGAAGACAAAGAAATGACGCCCTTATACATAGACACCACCTGTAACAAAGATGTTGGCATAACTACTTGGGAAGGCATGTATAGTTTACTCGAAGAAGAAAATCCCAGGGTTATGGAGGTTAAAGCAACAACAGACTCACATGGGTCATCTGAGGCGTCAATTATTGAACTTGCATGTTCATTCTTGCACAGGATAGTGGCAAGACCGAAGATGCTTGCATACACGGACATGGTCAAGTGGGTACTAGACAGTGCTGATATAACAGATAGACAATTCAAGACTCGAGGCCAAGACCTCATTGGGTCATTCACTGCACAATATTTAAGGCTTATGTATCATCTACCAGAGCCATAGGTAACCTACAAAAAGTAGTTCATGGAGAAGTTCACCAAAGAAAATGAAAAGTTGGCAAAATGCACCAAAAAATTGGTCGATAAGGGAAGAACCATTGAAAAAGGGCAAAGCGCGCTGACCAAGCCTCGTCCAAACCGCAAAGGAGGCAAAAATAGCACCTGGGAAGCCTGGATTAGAAAAAGGAAGGAGTTTTCGATTAGCTAATCATGCATCGCTGGGCGAAACCCCTCGAGAAGGAAGCCCCCACACAGCAACTACAAATGAGCTAGAGACAGAAAGCTAAGGAAAAGGCAGAGTCTATCAAGAAGTTAACCAAGTTAAACTGGGATACTTACTGGCAGTACTTGGTTAAACCGCACAGTCAATGCATGACTCTAAAATGCATCACGAACTCTGCTAAGAAGATAGCGCTAACACTTGTCGATTTTGTTTTCGTAGGGCAACTAAAATCGAAGGTTGGCAAGACAACCCCCCTCAAGCCGATGCTAAACGCTTGCGACCACAGAGAACAGATACATAGATAGTTAATTTCTAGATTCAGTTTTAATTTTAATTTTGATTTATTTTTGCCTTAGATGAGGACGGTCATTTAAACCTCCTCCTATATTTTTGTAATAAACTATTTTTAGTATTTACGAAGTAGTATTTTAACCCCTCTCATGCATTGTAATATCCCTAACCGGGAATATTCCTTAAACCCCAGCAAAAACTCCAACCAAATATGTGCAAATGATATAATAACCCAGAAGTGATAAAATAACAGTGGAACAACATATAATAATGTAAACCAAGAACATAAGCAGATACACAAGAAATGCGAAGCTGTTTTATTATATTAAGCAATAAATGAGTACAAGAGGTGATTAGATAGATGGCACCTTGATTTGCACAAGGCAAGTGAAGAAATACTCTCAGAATGACAAGAATGGCCTCTCTACGTGGATGTTGTTGTTGTGCTGTTGTTGTTGCTAGAGAACAAATGATGATTTGGGGCTACTCCCCTCCTTGGAAAGAGCTGAAACTCTGGATTTAGGCTATACTCAAGAAACCCCTAAAAACCCAGAAAGCTTTCCTGGAATGGCCTCACACTAATCTACGTCCCAACTGTAGGAATAGCTCAGGATTTGTCCATGGAGACACCCTGATCTCAATCTATCTTCACTATAAATGTTTTTCTATAACTTCAGTTGTTTAATTGGAATTCTTAACTACTCCAATAAGCCCTGAATATCTCACAATCACTATTTAGTAATTCATTTCATTTATGCTACTAAGTAGAGATTGTTGTTCAAATTGGTATCACACAGTCTGTAACTCCATTTCCCATTGTTTCACTCTCTAAACGGAAAATTATATTAACAATATACATCTAGCCTTGCAGCAAAACTTTCTCCATCATAGGAACCAGAACTCTCTCACATTTCTGACTCCATATGCCCAATGGATTATCATCTTCTGCACATTTCATGCCCTTCTTACAACAAAAGTTCACCAACCAAAGACTCAAACAGGAAACTAAACTTTTTTAACTAGCCTATAATCTTTACAACTCATAGATGAAACTTAAAGAGAGAGCCCTCTCTGATTATAGATAGGCTAGGATCTATAATCCAAAGCTTGGTTAGTGGTTACCCCGGCCGTATTCCCTTGGGAGTCAAGGGAACAACCTGGGTGTTAACATAAATGGCGACTCCACTGGGGAAAACCTCGGGATTTTCTAATTACTGTATATTTCCTAAAGCTACAGGTGAAGTCTGAATGTTGGCTAGGTAGTGTTCAAAACTGTTTCTGTTTTACATTAACAAGTTTACATAAAAGCTGCTTCAGTCTATCTTCATACTAGCTTTAAGACATACACAGCCATTCCAAAATCTTGTCTAGCCCTTGCAGATACAAGAAAATTCTAAAAACACTCAAAAAACAATTCAGAAGCTGGCTCCCAAGAATAATCAACGGTATACAAGGTCCAATCCTGACCCTAACCCACCAACTGTTTTTGAAAATCCTAACACAATCCCTAAAAACATTAGGAAGCAGAAAAAACAGGAAAATCCTTCTTACTTGAGCCCTGAGACAGTCTACCTTAACCCCGTTCTCACTCCAATAAAGGTTCTGTTCCGGTCTACCCCTGGTTCCCCTAGTTCACCATCTACATCTCGAAGCCCTCCTTTCACACCTTCATCCACTTCACATATTCCCTTGACCAACACTATAGTCTCTGCCATACCTATTACCCCTATTGTCCCAATAGTTCATGTTGTCCCGTTTTTCCCTGTCAACCCCATAAACCCTGCAAATATGGCCAATAGATATGCACCCCTTCAGTTACTTGCTAATGCTGCAGCGCTGCCTCATGACTACCAATCCAAAATTTCATACTTTGACTCCACTAGCCCTTTCACAGCCATTCAGCATGCCAGAAGGATGCAAGATCATTTTGAGAACTATGAAATTGATGATGACAGTGTAAGAATGAGAATTTTGTTCAGAGCCTGACAGGGGATGTAAGAACCTGGTTTAAATCACTCACTGCAAATACCATAACAACTCCTGATGAGCTTTACCATGCCTTTACTAATAGATGGGAAAAGAAGAAAGATCCCTTGCACATACTAGCTGAATATGATACAATCAAGCGAGGTCCTCAGGAGACCGTTTTGGAGTATTGTGCAAGATTCAACAATGTATACAACACAATACCGTAGAATTTGAGACCTCCCCCTGATTTAGCATTGTACAAATTTCCTGATGGTTTTGACCCTGACATGGCATATCAGTTGAAGGAAAGAGCCCCTGAAACCCTTGAGGATGCACAAAAAGTTGCTTTCACAGTTGAGGCTAACCTAATTGCCAAAAGAAACAGGGCAAGATTGGAAAAGAGAATCACCTTCAAAGAAGAACCCTCAGCCTTTGATCAGAAACTGGATGCAATACTCACTGGCATGAAAAGGTTGGGTGACAGAGTAGAATCTGTGGAGAGAAAGTCATCATCGGAATCACCACAAAGTAACCCTGTCAGGAATCCAAATTCTAGGAGAAATCAAAACCCAAACATTGGCAAGGCCAGTTCTAATCCAGAGATAAGACCTCCCTTCCAGGAAAACTATACTGAAGCATCCACTTCAAATGAGCAAGTAGATGACACCCACATTAACCTGATGGGCCTGAATGATGAGCAACAAGTTTTTCTGAGTCATGAAGATCATAAGGAGGATGAAATTAAACAGTTCCAAACCAAGTTAGGTGAGTCATTTGACTTTAAACAAGGTTATGACACAGCCGTTTATGAAGTTCATAAGCAATACAAGCTAAGAAGCAGAACTATAAATGTAACACACCCTGAAAAGGCAAAGGACAACCTGTAGCCCAAAAAGGCCATAGTCACAGAACCACATGACAAAACCGATTCCGTTACAAAGGAATTAACCGTCGAAGAAGTAATTGAACTATTTCCCTCAAAACAAAATCCAATGGCTGCACCACCTTTGCAGCCTAATCCAAGTAATACTCCTCAAGAGATGAGTAAAAAGGATAAGTCTCATGATCAAGACAAGAATCAAGAGGAAAACTCAATAAACAAGGAAAAGATTGTCACCCACAATACCAAGATCCAAACTGAAAGACCTTTTGACTTAGAAGCTGAAATTGGCAAATTGAAGATAGCTATTCCTCTTTCAGAATTAGCCAAGCATGACATTTACAAAAAACAAATCAAGAAGTCCCTTCAACTTACTCGTAATAAAGATAATTTCAATGTGTTAGACGATACCCCAGAATTTCTTTTCGGTCCAGAGG
>APFE031034129.1:5919-20861 GCA_000404065.3 Pinus taeda
TGCGTCATCGCCACTGTGTAACGTCTCACAGGGAAGTGGCCACTTGTCCTCTCACGAACTGCGCCAGCTCTTCCTCAAACGGTTCGGTATTTCAGTTATGTTGTGTAATGATTCATCCACCAACTCAGCGGTCAAATTTAACTTCAGAATTGTATACGCTGCAACTTAGTTCTTCCTCTAGATCCAGTCATTCATCGGGTGCAATCTCTATTGTTAGATCTGGGGCCTCCAGATCCTACGATTATCAATCATATCGCGCAGTTGACTTGATTGAGCGTTAGCCCGCGACGAGAAGCGATTTTCTCTCTCATCTGTTGGACACACGTCGTTCGTTGTATGGCATCGCTGGGTCTCCTGACAATTCTGCTTACCACCCAACATGCCTCCAATATTCCGCCAGTTTTGGAGTGTGGGACCTGCCTTTCTCTTTAGCACTTTTCCCATGGTTTTCAGCTTGTCCTTGTGACCGAGCGCTCAGGTCCTTTCCATTTCGAGGGGTTTTTCCCAAAAATGCATCAGAAACAGCTCTGTTTTCTTATCCAAACTTCCTAACTGCTAGTTTGCATCCTGCGCGATCGCCATGGGCCTTAGTCAGCGCACTTGACCAAGGTCCTCGTCGTTCCTTGCTGGCTACAAACTGCCATTGTCCAGAGGTCTTCCCAATAGCTCTTTTTTCACAAGTTTTTGAAGTTTGTCCTGATTTGATACAGTCATAGAACTCTAATAATTTTCATGGATCCAATTCAGATCACAACCTTCCCACTAAAAAATCTTTTGGACCACCAAAAGTTGGTTTTCAAGCATCGACTAAGTGAGGGTACAATTGTCTCACTTGTCCAATCTCTATCCACTTTGCATTGCTCAGCTTTGAACCCTTGATCCCAACTTTGAGGTACTCAACATATCCCCTACACGTCGTCCTCACCTTCCTGTCCAGAATTGTGTCTTCCTGCAATTCATTAACATATTCAGGTAACAGGTCATCAATAGAAGGCAATTGACTCTGCTCTTCGGGATCTTCAATTAGTGAAGGTTCAAACAATCTCAAGCAATATTCATTTACAACTGAGTAGATGTGCATGTAAGCTGGTAGATCAAGGCGAAAAGCATTCTCACCAATCTTCTCAAGTATTTGGAAGGGTCCATACCTGATAGGCTTTAGCTTTTTACCTTCACCTTGCATCTTGTCCTTGCTGATATACAGCCAGACTTGGTCACCAACTTGGAAAATATGCTCCATCTGATGCTTGTCATGCCTTGCCTTGTATTTGGCCTGGCTCTTTTCCAATTGTTCCTGTACTGCCTAGTGGATCTCTTGGATCTATTCAATGAACCTAGTTGCCATGTCCACATCATTGTATCCCTCAATTGTGGTGTCTTTACCAAAGACGAAATCCAAAGGAGACCTTGGGGTGAAACCAAAACAGGTCTCAAAAGGAGATCTCTGTGTAGAAAAATGTTTTGCTATGTTGTAAGCATGTTGCACATAACATAAATGATCATCCCAAAGCTTAGGATGCTTGTTGCAATATCCCCTGAGTAACTAGATCATTGTCCTGTTAACTACTTTTGTATGGCCATCAGTTTGTGGATGAAAAGTTTTGCTTTTCTTCAATTTGGTGTCCATCAGTTCCCATAGACTTGACCAAAACTTCCCCACAAATCGAGTGTCTCGTTCGGATACAATGGAAGTGGGTAATCCAAAATGAACCTGTACATGTTGAAAGAACAGTTTTGCAGTTTTTTCAGCTGTAATATGCTTATTACAAGGTATCAAAATACACATTCTGTTGAACCTATCCACAACAACATACAGATAATCATGACCTTTCCTAGATTTAGGTAGTCCTCCAAAAAAATTCCATGGAAACACTTTCCCAAGGATGAGAAGGAACTGGTAATGGAGTGTACAAGCTAGTTTTATATTGTTGGGCTTGCTTTTTGCACACATAGTACACCCTCTTACATATCTAGAAACTGTCTCGTTCATTTTTGGCCAATAAAAAAATCTTTGTAGCTGTGCAACTATTTTACTTACCCCAAAGTGACCTGATATTAGAGAAGTGTGTGCTTCTTGAATTTTCTTTACTCTTTCAATTTGTGGAATGCATAACTTCCCACAATGATATAAGAGTCGGTCCTTTACATGATAATCCATTTCTTCTACTCGTTTAAAGTTGCATATACATCTTTAAAGTCTATATCTTGAGCATATTGTTCAATGTAACTCTCATGTAACACAAAATTATGCTTAAGTATAGTAGATGCATTTATAATGGGTCTAGATAACATATCTTCAACTTTGTTATGTATGCCCTTTTTATATCTGATGACTAAATGAAACTGTTGTAGAAAACCCATCCATCTATGGTGTCTTGATTGCTGCAACTTATTTTGGGAGTGTAGATATTGAAGTGGTTTATGATCAGTATGTTTTACTATCTCTTTGCCCATTAAGTAATGTTTCCACTTTTTCACACTCTGTACTAATGCATACAATTCTTTATCATATGTAGGATAGTTAACTACTACAGAATTAAATGTATCTGAATGATAACATATGGGTTTACCATGTTGTGTCAACACTGCTCCCATGGCATAGTCACTGGCATCCATTTGGATCTCAAATGGTCTTTGAAGATCAAGCAATGCTAGTACAGGAGTTGTACTAATCTTTTCTTTCAAGGTTTCGAAGGCTTTCTGTTGTTTGCCTCCCCACTAAAACACCTTGTTCAATCCTGTTAAAGCATGTAAGGGAGCTGCAATTAAGGAAAAGTTAGAAATGGACTTCCTCCAATATTGTTCTGCTCCTAAGAAGCTTCTAACTTCTGTAGCAGATTTGGGTTTAGGCCAGTTCACAATGACTGCCACCTTAGAGGGATCTATCTTCAATTCACCACCCCCTACTATATGACCGAAATAATTCAAATATATTTTGCCAAATTCACATTTTGAGAGTTTAACATAAAGTTTTTCCCTTTTCAAAACATCTAGTGTCTGATTAACATGCTTTAAGTGTTCTTCCCATGTTTTGCTAAATATCAGAATGTCATATAGATACACAATAAGAAAATCATCAAGAAAAGTTCTGAGTACATCATTCATTAATCTCATGAAAGTATCAAGAGCATTAGTTAAGCCAAAATGCATAACCAGCCACTCATACAATCCCTGCTTTGTTTTGAAAGCAGTCTTCCATGCATCTTGTTCTGCAACTCTGACCTAATGGTATCCACTATGCAAGTCTAGCTTGGAAAAATAAACAGCTTCTTTCAATTGATCTAATAGATCATCTATGCGAGGAAGGAGCTAACAATTTTTATCGTTATCTTATTTAGCACTCGATAATCAATGCACATTCTCCACGAGCCATCTTTCTTTCTCACCAAAACAATTGGTGACCCACATGGCGATGTGCTAGGTCTGATGAACCCCTTCTCGAGCAACTCCTACACCTGCTTCTTGATTTTTGCATTCTCTAAAGTGGACAACCTACACATTCCAATGTTAGGCAATGGAGCATCTTGCTTCAAATTAATATCATGCACTATTTCCTTTTTGGGTGGCAGACCTTTAAGTTCTTGAAACAAGATATCATACTCTGAAACAACTTTCTCTAAATTAGCTTGTTGTTTAGCATAACAACCCTCAAATACATTGGTTTTATCAGGTTTCTTTTCCTTTACAACCATCAGTAAAAATTGTCAGCATGAATTTACAATTTGTTTCGTCTACATTGAGTTTATGAGAGTATAATTATTCCTGAGCTTATGAGCTCTTACAAAGTATTCGATTCCATCTTTAACGAGTAGATACTTGTTCTCAGCTCTATAGGAAATAACTTTTCTGTCATACAAGTAAGGACTTCCTAAAACAATTCCACATATATCGTAAGGAATTATAACTGTTACTTGCACACACTCAGATATTTGGGACTAGGGAGAGGCACAAAGAAGCCATTGATTTGAAATCATAGTTTGATTCTTTTTTCTCCTCTCATACCTATAGGGAAAGGAATGAAGTCACTGATCTTCTTTCCAAAGAGGTTGTGCAGCTAACTAGAGGATAGTGGATAATCCAGGAGTATAGATATGGAGACTTATTCCAGATCTACCACAGGCCTTTCATCAACGAGGTGGTTCATCTACAGGATTGATCAACATGATCATCCTAGTCTTTGTTACTATTTTTTATTTTGCTCTACAGTCTTTTAACATTGCAAATACAATTATCGTTATCTTGATGCTTCAAGTTTAATGGTGGAATATGTAAATATATTACTCTAAACATCAAAACTGAACATCTAAACTGACTCAGCACCTGATAGTAGTGAAAGCATTTCTCAAATGTTGGCATGCAAATTGTAATTTTCATAAAATCTTAATGAAAATTACGCATTTTTCTTTGGAAAAAAAACAGTTGGAACTATTTTAATTGACTTTAACTCAATTAAATTGAATTAATTAATTACAACTCAAAATAAAATCAACTAGGGCTTCCATAATGTAGGAGACACTCTACATGACTCAAGTTAGACCCTCAACTCGAATTAACTGATCCAATTAAGTCAAATTAACTTAGTTAACAAATACAAGTTGTCATGTGATGTGGAATTACAATTGTAATCCTAATTTAATTCCAGGACAAAATTAAATTAGGATTTTCTTGTTGCATTTTCAACAAATGACTCATAGAGAATAAAATACCTTAGGAATATAGTAAATGAAAGCATTTTACCCATTAGATATTAACCTATCAATGTTTTAAAGAATAAGAAAATATATACTCATATTCTCAAGATTACAATAATAGAAACATGGGAATGTGTAGATAAAGGTATTTGAATTCTAAAATAGAGGGTAAAAAATAGGGTTATATAGGTTAAAATTATGACATTCTCAAGGTCTGACACAAACACACTAGGAGCACTCAACTTTCTAGCACCTTGCATAGCATAAATCTTCATAAGTGAAATCAATTAAGCACGCATAAATTTGAGCCCAAAGCTTGAAATTTTTATTAATATATTAGTAAAAGAATCATAGGGTTTCCATACCAAGTATCATGGCCCCCGATGCAAATTAGGGCTTGAAATCTGCTATTTCAGATCCGCAACCTACCCAGAAAAATATACAAGAAAAAAAAACTTAACTTACTTGAAGATGTATCCCTTCTAGATTAGCCCTTTCAATACACTTTTGTCTCAAAAATTGGCAGGTCTTTTTCTTCCTTAGACCGCATATAAATACCCCTCTATCCACTAGTTGCTCACAGTGCATTTTCTCCTTCAAATGAACTAAACGTTAACCCTTAAACAAAACTACTCCCAACAAGTTTTATCGTTCCAACTCACTGCATAATAATACTTCAAAATAGACTTTGTTCATAACTTTGTTTGTGAACATACTTTAGAAATAACATACAGTTCATTGTTCATAGCCCTTTAATGAACAAACTTCTACTTCAACTATCTAAGACAACTCATTGTATAGTTGTTCATTGTTGTAGGTTTCAACCTCTCTCAACCAGACCACATTCTAAATCATACCAAGACTCAGATCTGATTGTTTTACTACCCTCAACCATCAACAAAATACCTACAACATTATGATCTACTTGTCTAGAAACTTTTTTTATTGTTTCCTACCCTAACCAGGGCTTCTAGGTCAATATACATCCATCCTTGAGGTTCTAAGGATCTCAACCTCCTTCATCCACACCATATCCACCCTCAACCTCCATGTCTATCCCACAGTCCATTGTCCTTATGGTCTCATGCCCATAGCCTACCCTTTATGTGGCTCTATATGACCTTGATTTTCCCTAACCAGCTTATTTTTCTGCAACGAAGAGCTTCGACCCACTTCAGCCTCCTCCTTGGGTAGAAGCTCAACCCTCCTTGCTAATTTCAACTCTCCTCTTCTAGGGTTGTACAACTAGGTCCTTTAGCTTGCTTCCTTGTTCAAGTGAAGTCTGTCTCACTTAAAAACGACGTGTGATACCTCAACTTAGGTCTCCTCTATTTATCCTTTTCCTTAGGTCACTTAAGAAACCTCTAGGCTTAAGGTTTTTCCATTTGACTCTTAAGAATAAATAAGTAGTTTTATTTTTGTTATAAACCCAAAATTTGGATCTAAAACGCTAGTTTTGGGTAAATTTCCTAAGCAACAAATTTCAGTGAGTATCCTTATCATAAATACCTTCTAAGCTACCCAAAATTCTAACATTCACTATGTTTGGAAAGACTCGCTTAAATCACTTGCGCAAGTTTAGGCCTCCAAAATGCATTTCAATGGTTGGTTGTGTTCTAATAATCATTTCCAATAAAGCCCACGGGGCTTTGGATTGATGGTGAATGGGTTCACTGTTAAGGCACTCCTTGCTATAGGTCACTGGTTTAAATCCCCTGTGGGTGCTTACCTACCAAAAAAAAAAAATTCATTTCCAATAACAAAGTTTCATAGCTATAAATATACTTTGGTAGACATTGCATCACTTAATCCATACTCTACATTGAAGTCAACCTTCATCAAATTTTGCTTGACCAATGTGCAAAAAAAAAATTGATGCAAAATAACATGTAAAACTAATGTTCTAAAATGTCATAGTTGGCAAAATTGATCCTATGGATCCTTTCAAAGCAAGTGTTAAAGTGAGTTAGTAGTGGTTGCATCAATTGATTTTGCAATGTCAAAATCCATTATATTTCCCATCACGTCTTCATCAAAAAGCATGTTAGTGGGTTTTAGTAACAATGTACTAGATGAACAAAAGAATCATGATGAAAGTATTCCATGCAATGGGCCATATCTATGGCAATTTCCAATTGTGTTTTCAATTCCAGTTCACATGCATCTTCACCATTGTTATCACTTCTACTAAGACACAAATTCTTCTCCAAGTTTGTGTTAGACATAAATTGGAACACCAATCCTTTAAAATGGAGGTGGTAACATGAATTAAATTTTCACTAGATTTCAATGTTTAAACTTATGTTGAACATCACATTATGGTCTAAAACTCTTTTCAACCTTGTCTTTTGCAATTGAAAAAATTTCATAGCAATAAGTGTGTCATCAATCAAAATTACCTTATAAATTACAAAAGTCCTTTTTCCTAACAAGTTGGCCTTGGTAAATCCATTAGTTTCTATGTGAATCTCTTAATATGGGATCCTTTTCTGCTCTAACCTTTGGACAATTTTTTTGCAAGGATCAACATTTTGTATACGCTTATTTCCTTTCAAAATGAATCTCAAAAGTAGACAACATAGTACAAAAGAAATAGCTCCACTCATTAGCAATAATACTATTTCATAGATGCAAAATGACCTCTTGTTGTTTGAGAGATAGGTAATTGGAAAGCTTGTGGTCTGAAATGGCTAGGATTTCCAATGAAGGAAATGGAAATTACTCTATTTGGAAAAAAAAAATAACTTTCAAAATTTACCCCATGATATTATTGAAAGAAAATTTCAAATACTGAAGCATTTCCAAATTCTTGAGTAATTGGAATTGTCCTTAATAGGGAGTTGGAAGAGAGATCTATGATAATAACAATGTAAATTTCTAATTGAATTTGGAATAGCCTAATAATGTATTTTAAGATAAATTCATTGAATGTATAGATGAACATGCTACTTAGAAATTTGAGAAACGAAATCTATGTGATTTGCCATTTTGAAATTATAGCATTTATACAATATTCAACAAACCTCTATCCACTTGAAGCTAGAGAGACCAACTTAACATAAAACCTTAGATTTCGTCACTCACTACTTTATCAATAGGGCATAGAAAAAAACCTCAATTTCCATATCTCATTGTTTTATCAATAAGATTAACTATCAAATTGAAGTGTTGACTAGGATATAAGAACCTTTACTACAAAAAGCCAAGTATCTACATAGTCAACAAGACTTCTTTGAAAACAACAAGGGTTGAAAGGGTAAGGACGTCTCTCAAACATGTGTGCAACAATATAAGGAGATAGAAAATTTATAAATGCTATAGTTATAACATAACTAAAAAAAATCAAAATTACTAAAAATTATAATAAGTCACAATTTCATAATATTAATTTTCATCCATTTAGCATGATTTGTAAATCAAAATTATATGCCTAAAAAATACATTGTATATAGTACAACATCGAGTTCAATTAATGGTTTAGTAATCTTATTTATAAGAAAAATAAAAATTCATATTTAAAACTAAAATTCACCTTTTAAAATTTTGTTGATAATTTAAACAAATTATATATGATCAAATTATATATTTAAAAGTGTATAATTTTTGTTGATGTCTCGTCAATTTAATTTAAGTGAAAATTAAAAAAATCGCATGGAAATGGGATTTCAACATTTACTATTGTTAATCACATAAACAAATTACTTATAGTTAAAATAATAATTCATTTAGTTATGTTCTAAATATAATACAATTAGTTTCCTATGCTTTTTCTAAGGGGCTCTTACTTTATGGATATGAATATTGACATCATGGATGACAATAATAAATCATGTCAAGATGTAAAAGTTTAATCTAGTTAATAAAATGTCACCAACGCATTTAATTTTAACATTAATATTAATTATAAATAGATAATAAACAATAATAAAAGTTTGGTTGAACAATTTAAAATAATATTAAAAATGTAATCAAACTCCAACATAATTCATATAATGAATTCATTAATCTAAAATATGTGTTTATAAGTCATAGATGATTTTTTTCCTCCAAACAATTTCTAAGGCTCTCCAATACCATTACCACATATTTCATTGTTGGTCATTCATCGTGTGAATCTTTTTAGGAAAGAAAACTAACTTGTAGTGAAGAAAGTAATTATATACAGTGTTTTCTCCAATTTCATCTCTATTCACCTTGTTAAAAATACTTAAGTGAGATATTTCTTTCACTATGTTTGAAAACAATTGCTATACTCTCTTCACTCACTTGTGCAATTTCAGGTCACCAAAATACATTTCACTAATTTGCTGCTTTCTAGTAAGCATTTCCAGTAACAAATTGTCATAGCTATAAATATCTACTTTGGTAGCCATTGTCTCACTTAATCCATACTTTGTAGTGAAGTCAATCTTCATCAAATTTTGGGCCTAACCAATGTGTACAACATTTTTTGATGCAAACAAACAAATAAATTTATTGTTCTAAAATGTCATACTTTGGACAATTATCCCATGGATCCTTTCAAAGCAAATGTTAAAGTGAGTTAGTAGGGGTTGCATCAACTAATTTTACAATAACAAAATCCATTATATTTCCTATCATGTCTTCATCCAAAAGCACATTATTGGGTATTAAATAAAAATGCACTACTTGAACAAAATAATCATGACAAAATTGTTCCATGGCATGGTTCATATCTATGGCAATGTCTACTTGTGCTTCCAATTCCACTTCACATTCATCTTCACCATTTTTTCCCCTCTATTAGGATACAAATGCTTCTCCAAGCTTTTGTTAGAAATAAATTAGAATAATAATCCTTTAAAATGGAGCTGGAACATGAAGTCATTATTCTCACCAAATTTCATTGTTGAACCTTTATTATAACATTACATTCTTCTCTAAAATTCTTTTCAACTTTTTTTTTGCAACTACAAAACTTTCATAGAAACAAGTGTGATCAATCAAAATTTGCTTATCAATTACAAAATTCCTCATTCCAAACAAGTTGGCCTTGGTAAATCCATTAGTTTCTATATGAATCCCTTGATATGGGATCTTTTTCTACTCTAACCTTTGGACAATACATTGTAAGAATCAACATTTTGTATACATTTATTTCCTTTCCAAATGAATCTGAAAAGTGGACAACATGATATAAAAGTCGTATCCCACTCTTTCTTCTTCTTGTTGTTTTGTATCCCATAGGAACCCAACAACCCACCTGACATGTAACTACTAGTAAACCTATGGGGGTCTATTGCATGTCCTCCTATCCGTAAACCAGGTCACAACCGAATGGATTTGAACCTTGAATCTCTTAGTTTTCACAGATTTCACATTATCACCAATTAAGCTGCTCACCTGGGACACAACAGTCCACTCATTAGAAATAATACTCTTTCACATATACAAAATGACCTCTTGTTATTTGAGAGATAGGTAATTGGAAGCTTGTGATCTAGAAACAAAAACAAAAAACAAAAAACACAAAATCCACCCCCCCCCATGATATTATTGAAATAAAATTTCAAATATTGAAGCATTTCCAAGTACTTGAGAGTAATTGGAATTTTCCTTATTATGGAGTTGGAAGAGAGATCTAAGATGATAACACTGTAACTTTCTAATTGAATTTGGAATAGCTCAATAATGTGTTTTAAGATAAATTTAATGAACATATCAATGAACATGCTATTTAGAAATTTGAGAAATAAAGTCTATATGATTTTCCATTTTGAAATAATATCATATTTATACAATATTCAACAATCCTTTATCCATTTGAAGCTATAGATAACAACTTAAAACTAAAACCTTAGATTTCATCACTCACTAATTTTCTATTAGGAGCATAGAAAAAACCTCAATCTCCATATCTCATTAATTTTATGAATAAGATTAACTATCAAATTGAAGTGTTGATTAGGATATAAGAACCTTTACTAGAAGAAGCCATATATCTATATGGTCAACAAGGGTTGAAAGGGTAAGGATATCTCTCAAATATGTGTGCAACAAATATGTAGATAGAAAATATATAGATAATATAGCTATAATATAACTAAAAAAAAGGATTAAAATTACTAAAAACTATAATAAGTCAAAATTTCATAATATTAATTTGCATGCCTTTTAGCATGATTTGTAAATAAAAAATGTATACTTAAGAATACATTGTATATAGTACAACATCAAGTTCAATGGGTGGTTCATTAATTTAATTTATAAGAAAATTCAAAAATTGTATTTAAAATGAAAAACCAACTTATAAAATTTTGTTGAAATCTTAAACAAATTATATATAATTTAAATTTAATTTGACCAAATTATATATTTAAAAGAAAAGACTAGTTATTGATGTCTCATTAATTTTATTTATATGAAATTTGTTGGCTTATATGGGCTTGACCCAAGTTCGGAAGAGTTATTTAGCCAAACAAATCCCGCAACTACCGGCCCTTTCGGCAACAGCCCGCAAAGCACGGACTGAGGTCTCACCTGAGGTAGCAGGGGAGGGTGCTGGAACCAGGTTTCCACAACCTAGGGATGTCTTGGTGTGGTCTCGAGATTTCGCGCACTAGTTTACAGTTCCGCGCTACTCCGTATTTGCACAGATCCATCTTGAGTATATCTTTCTTATTAGTGCGCTATTCTATTGGAGGATGTGGTTACAAATTAACAAGGTCTTTAAGAAAACATTTAACCAACACAACTGATTCGCGCATTAAAATGAACCCAGATTTACATTCATTCAAACCATAAGCAGATTAAAGTAAACAGAGATTAATGTTTCAGAAGAAACTTACCTTTATTTCCACTTTATTATTAATACATCCAGATCCGCCCTGCGCACTCAACTACAGGGGTCCACGCACATAGCTGCAGACTTTCCAGGCCTCTAAGCACATAGCTACAGAGCCTCTACCTACTACCCCAACCCTCAACTCGGACTTACAGATGCTTTCAAACTATCTTCTTCAAAAACCCATTACATTCCATCATTTTTCCAAAAAGAACTGCCTTTCCCTCATAGAGTCACGCTCTATTTGTACCTTTCCTTGGCCCGCAATCCCTGTGCGGGCTGACTTTATTTATATTTCTTTACATTATTTTCGGGCAGACTACCCTTTGACTGAATCCTACTATAATTTGCGCTCCTCATACTTCAAAGTTTTTACAATAATTTAATCCTACTTTTTGGGCTTTCTTCCCCAAAACTGTTACACAGGGCCTCTACTACCCAACAGTCCCCGAACACAATCATCGTGACTCATCCTGAGTCACTTGCTTGCACAGCTAGATGCTCTGCGTTGGCTTCATGGTTCGCCTCCCTTTGAGTGGCACTCGTCGTCCTGTTGCTCCTTCATTGTCTCCTACAATGCTTCATCTGGCTCCTGCTTCAGTGTTTCTACCACGTCTTGCAACTGATGATGCTTATTCTTCTTTGCTCGGTTAACACAAAACACCTCCTTATAGGATTTTAATGCGAGCGGGGGAGCCACATACGGGACCTCCTGGTACCACTGCAACCACTTTTGACCTTCGTATCTTCTCTTCACACTGTCTGCCGCAGCTTGTGTTGCAATTTTGCAAGACCCTAGTTTCTATCCGCAAGATCCCAATCTTCGAGGGACATTAGAGATGACTTAGTAACTGCATATCTACCCGTGGTCGCCGTTTTTCCATCCTTTCTTTGTTCTGTTGTAGTGTGTCGGCCTGCCCCTGTGCGAGGCGACGACATCCGAACTAATTTTGCTTCGTGTTCCCTCTTTTCTGGTACATCCCTTACTGGTGATGTTGTAGCCTGCAGGATGCTCGCAGCTGTCACCCCCATACTCCTTAGAGAGTCCTACTTCTCCATTGGCCAGATTACTACCTCCGAGCATATGCCTTGTGCAAGATAATGAAAAGCTCCATCTATGTTTCCGAAGTGTAGGCCACCCAGTGGATTCCCCTCAGTGATTTATAAGCCATGCGAATTTCAAATGCACTGATTGCCCCCTATTCCAGTTCATGTAAACTTTTCGTGTAAAACCTATGGCAGCTCGTTCCATATCTAGCTCGTACTGTTTCTCTTAATTTCTCGTCGCCCGCTCCCTTTTGCCATAATGCAGACATATTGTCATGAATAGTGATATCAACGGTCATCATTCCTTTTATCAACGTGTCCGCGAGAGCCTTCTTGCACGACCACAACCCTTGTGTTTGGTCAAATGTACACACACCATAGCACTCGCGCATCTATCCCCCAGGCTACTTTATCGTCCCACTCTCTCTTTCAACTTGGTGGAGTGGTGAGACTATCTTCTGAATGGCTAGTCAGGCGATTGGCCCGATCGTGTAGAGTTTTAGGCTACTGTCATTCACTCTTCCTGGGAAGGGGTCTCCATTGAGTTTAGCCAGTTGAACCGCGCCCCCATCGGTAACCACTTTGATGACATAGGGTCCCAACCAGTGCATGCGGAATTTACCTAGGAATTTTTCGAACTTACTATCATAAAGCAATACCAGATCGTTCTCCTTAAAGGTGTGCACCTTGATATGGTGATTGTCCCATGCTTTCTCACGCTGTTTTTGTACCTTCTGATGGAATCCAGCCAAAAACCATTCCTCCTCCAATTCTTCTAGCTGTATGAGCCTCTCTTCCAATGCCCCGCGGTCTACCATACCTATGATTGTCACTATCCACAGACTGGGCATAATATATTCCGTAGGCATAACGACCTCCTTGCCATAAACTAAGCGAAACAGTGTCTGGCCTGTCAGCTTCTTGCACGTCATTCAGTATGTCCATAGCACAGCAAGAATGTGCAAGTCCTAATCATTGCATCACGCATTACAGACCTTAGTCAATGCATTCTCCAAAATTTTGTTGAAGGCCTCGACGGTCCCATTTGCTTGCGGATGGTAGGGTATACTCTGTTGGTGATATATCTGAAATTCCTCTGTGAGTGCACCGATCGTTTCATTCAAAAAATGCATTCCCCTATCACTCATGAGAATTTTGGGGTAGCAAGACCTGGTCAGGACGTTCTCGAACAAAAATTTTGTTGTCCTTGCAGCCGTGCAATCCTTAACTACCTGCACCTCTGCCCATCAGGTCAAATATCCAGTCGTGGTGATGATATAATGCACGCTTGTCTTTCCTCGTGGTTCAATAGGCCCGACGAAGTCGATCGCCCATTTCTCAAATGGATGTAGTGTTATCTATAGCTGAAGTGGCATTTCATCCCTTCGCGACAGTTTTCCCGTCTGTTGACATACATTGCAGGCCCGACAGTATGCTTTCGAATCTTGACGTAGAGTGGGCCACCTTAATCTAGCGCAAAGAATCTTCTGGGTTGTGGCATGGCCCTCATAATGTTCGCCAGCAACCCCTCCATGTGCTTCAGCCAGGATCTGTCCGAGCTCGAATTCCGATACATATCGACGCAATATTTCGTCGTTGCCCATATTGTAGAGGTGGCTTGCAATTACGGTAAAATCTGCGACACGTATCACTAATGCCTTCTTTTGTTGGACAGAATACCCCTGCGGCGCAATGCCCATAGTTAAAAAGTGGATAATATCTTCAAAGTGGCCATCTGCAACACACATGGCATATAACTAGGCATCTAGGAGCCCCTCCTCTAGATTTTTTGGTTCTTCGCCAGTCTCAATTTGGGATAGGTGATTCGGTCCTGCATTCAGACGTCCCCGCTTTACAACAACCTCAAATTCATATTCTTGGAACAACAGCAACCATTGACATATGCGCCCCCCCAACACAGGATTATTCATTAGGTATTTGAGCACAGAGTGATCAGTATACATCTTAAAATGTCCTCCGAGTAAATAGTGACGGAACTTTTGGAGCACTTATACCATCGCCAATCCCTCTCGCTCAGTAGTAGAGTAATTATTTTCTGCTTTGGACAACCTACGACTTGCGAACGCAATAGGGTGATCAATTCCTTCCACGCCTTCTTGAGTGAGTACCACAGCCAACGCGATACACGACGCATCGACATGTAAATTCAACGTTCCACTTTGGAAAGACCAAGATAGGGGCAAATTCCATTTTTTCCTTAAGCGTTTCCAGGTTTTTGTTACATTCCTCATTCCAGCAATATGTAGCATCCTTCTTCAGTACCTATTCCATTGGAGCCGTGATCTGGGCGTAGTCTTTTATAAACTTCTGGTAGTAGCCCGTGTGTCCCAATGTAGCGTGTAGCAGCTTTACACTTCGTGGTGCTTGTAGATTGAGTA
>APFE031034148.1:7688-24419 GCA_000404065.3 Pinus taeda
AATTTAATAACTATAAGACTATTAACTAATCAATTTTCAAGGGATCTGAGAGATATATGATGAAAAGAGGTAGGCAAATGACATGTTTTGGGAGGAAAAAGGAGGTCATGGAATGGTACCAACAATGACCATAATGGTTACAATTAACGCAAAATGCATCACCTGCATTACCTTCTTGATTTTTATTTTCATTCTGGACCAGTAAAAAGAGGGGTTATTCTAGATCTAAAGTATTTATGGTATGTTTGTTGTCCTTCCTTTTTTCAAAATGCTTCTTCTTGTTCTTGGTCATAATTCCATGATCTATTCTTGATGGATCAAGCTCCACTATAGAAAACGAGCTCTATACTTCCATTTTTAGGAAATGTAGCATCACTTATTGTGTGTTGTTGGGGTGGGGAGGTGGGGGGTGTGGTGAATGAGTAGTGATAATCCTTATATAATTTTTAACTTCTTTTCAATTTATTGAATATAAATACATATAATAATTCAATAGATTTTAACATAAAAGCAGTATAGACTTAACACATGAAATCCATGATAAATATAAATATAAGCATGCACAAGGAGACACAAATATTTCTAGTGGAAACCCTCTAGGGGAGAAAAACCACTCTTTTGCTACTATGTTGCTCTAATTATTCTATTAATCACAAATTTCTCATACAATGTTTAGTTGCCCACTACTAGCATGGAGCCACCACCCCTATACAAATTTAGTTCACCACCACCAACGAGGAGCCACAACCCTTATAAAAATTTAGTTGTTCACCACCGATAAGGAACCACAAGGTCGCATTTCAAAATATTTCATACTAGATCCCAATCATTAAAGAAACTCTCTTTGTATCACATTCTCAATAAATCAAAAACAACAAATATCCATAGAAATTTTTCTCTCTTGATCACACGGTCCTCTACAACTGCTCCTCCACTATGATTGTTTCTACTTGTATACAACATGGTATGGGACCTACACAAACAAAGGCTAATTTTCTTATGATATTCAATATGCTCCTATAGTCGTGTTGCTTCTTTCTCAATGCCCACTCAATAGGCCATTGTCTCAATCCATCCAACATCACCTCCTCATGGAATTCTCCTATATATAATATTTCTCCTTAACTTTTCATCTATAATCACCTTCTATATGAGGAGATAACTTCCTCGTACTATTAGACCATTTACCATGAGAAAATATCAAAGTATAAACCCTTGGAATTGACTAGAAAGCGCATGGAAATCGAGAAAAACCACCTATAGGGAGTAACATAGGTGTTTCCTTCGAGAAATGAGTTTCTAATGCAAGTAATGCACTAAGAACCCATGTTACCCTTACTCATAATTCATGTTTCCTTCATGTTACATGTGTTACCATTTCTAAGCCTCCTTTCATCCATCTGATCAACTTCAGGACTTCTAGAACTTATTCATCCACTTCTTCAAGTATATGTTGAACCTATAGAGCCAATGATAATCCTTTGATAATCATAATAAGGCCTACAACCCTATTCAGTTGATCATCAGGTCAAGCCTCCAAACCTATTCAACTTCCTCTACAAGCAACAAGTCTTCATCATAAGACTTCACTGATCAAATTGCAACCCATCTTTAGGGTATGGACATGCAAATTTCAGACACTGTACCAAAAAATCACATGAGACCATACATTAGACATATACAAAGCATAGAAATGATGATTACAAAATTGAGCATTGCTAAGCCCTATTTGACATCAATGGAAATACTACAATGCTAAAACAAATTAAGCTTTGGAAGGTTAAAATGGATGATCTCATCATACATCAAGAACAATTGATCACTATGCATTCCAGAACACCTTTGAATATAATGTCAATGAAGGATTAGGAGAAAATTGAAAGAGAAGTGAGGATTATGATTTGAATTTATCTTCAAGATTCAATGTTGTTGAATGTCTTAGGGTAAAACATTACCAAGAAACTATGGGATATGTTTGGAAACTTATACTAGTCAAAATTGTTGGTTAGTAAGTTTTATGTTCAAAAGAAGTTCTAAATTCTAAGGATGAAGGAGGGTGACTTGATCAAACAACGCCTATATGGATTTAATAATGTGTTCAACCAACTATTGAGTATGGGTATCACTTTTATAGAAAAGTAAAAGTGTCAATCTATTGTGTTATTTTCTAGACCCATGGGGTAATCTACTTGTGGGTTTTAGGAGTAATATGACCACATCGACTCTTGATGATGTGGTGGAATGTCTATTAGAGGATATGAGGCCAAGGAACATGGATGGATTAACCAAAGATGCATTTTTGGTGAAAGTTTTATTGGTAGACAAAGGAAAAGGAAAATTCTTCTAAGGGAGGTCTAAGTCTCCTGCTAAGTTGATAAGAAGATGTTGAAAATTTCATAAAGTAAGGCATTATAAAAGAGATTGTAAGTAAAAATTTTCTAAACAGAGAAGGGATATAATGACAAACCAAGTGAAGGGATAAATTATTTGGATAAATAAGGAGATTTGTTTTTATATTCGATAAGTATATAATTAGATCACTAGGCATAGTTCATCAACTCATGAGGATCCTAACATATGACACCCCATAAGGAGTGACACTATGAATATGAAGAATATTATGGAAGGGATATCTACTCTAGGATGACTAAAAAACTAGGATAAGCATTTGAGGTCAAGTTTGACTTCTACTGAAGGACAATTAGAATATAACATTATCAGGAGTACTACATGTTCTAGGATTAGATAAAAACCTCACATCTTCTAGTTAAATGAGTGATGTAGATGTGTCTACCCTATTTGAGAAGGATCTAGGAAATATGGATTGTGGAATAAAGGTGTTGATGAGATTAGTTTGGATTGGGACATTATACAAGTTGTTGAGGCATAATGACCTGAGTTGATTTATTAGTGTTGTCATTCCTAAAATCAACAGGTGAGCCTCTTGTCTAGTAAATGAAACTAAGTTGCAACATCAAACAATGGGAAACATTAGAGAGAAATGACTTTGAAATATGCAAAGATAAATTATGATAGAAGTTTCACTTGGTAATTCTCTAGAAGTTGATATATGTGAACATTTTTTTACAGGAAATATAATCGTGTTAGATTCCCATTTTGTGCTACATGGACACAAGGAATTTGGCTAATTCATAGTGATGTATTTGGGCCAGTACCATTGTAATTGCTAGGTGAATTTATATATTATGTATCCTTCATTGATGATTTATCTAAGTGACATGTTTGTATTTCCTAAGGAATAAATTTTAGGATTTCAAGAAATTTTAGAAGTTTTAATCTCTTATGGAGAACCAAATATATAGGAGGATAAAGATGTTGAGAAATGATAATGGAGGTGCATTATGTGGTAAGGAGTTTGAGAATTTATACAAATAGAAAATGATAGTATACCAAAATACTACTCAATACACTCCTCAATAGAATGGAGTTTCAAAAGGAATGAATATGATGTTGATGGACACGGTAAGGAGCATGGACAATAGTGTAGGATTGGAACAAGAGTTATTGGAAAGGTAGTCAACACTACGTATTATTTGGTGAATAGGCTTCCATCATTGGAATTGGTTGAAAAACTCCATATGAAGTATTGTTTGGTAAAAATCCATCACTCACACATATCAAAGTCTTTGGTTGCAAGGATTTTTTCCATAACCCAAATGAGAAAAGGAAAAAGGTGGATAATTGAAGGCAATCAAGTGTATTTTCATTGATTACAAGGATGGAATGAAAATATATAAGTTGTGGGATCTAATGAAAAGGAATACAATTTATAGTTGGCATGTAATCTCTATGGAACTTAGGTGTGCTTATAGGACTGAATAGACTCCAAACAAGGAGAAAGGAAAATAAATTATGATGTTCAACTTGAAGTTAGAAGAAAGTGACCTAGACGAGCCAACTTAGTTGGATGAAGAGGTGGAATAATAGGCTCTGTATACGTGTTGATTATGGTTAGGAAGTTGATGGGATGGTCAAAGTCAAGTTTCTAGGTAGACAAGTTGATGGTCATGTATATAGGTAAATAGTCAAGTTGAGAGAAATTAGCTCAGTTGAAGTTGACTAGTAGTTAAATAGTCAATGGATGTTGATAATAAACTAGAGCAATTGGGGGGATCATATATGGGCATGTGTGCATTGTTGATTGAGACTGGTGGTCGATTAGTCATATAAGTGAAATTGAGAACAGTGAGAACTAGTTAGAAAATGATTATGAATCTTGATATTCTTAAGATCTTATCCAATGATATACAACAATACGTACTAATTTGAGATATTTCAAATTATGGTTTTATATACCTATAAATGGATCATGATTTACAGTTGATGAGAGATGATGAGTTATTCATGATCATTTGAGATTGTGTGATGTATGAGAACAATGGTCTTATCTATGGACCAAGGTTAACATTCATTGTAAACTTGTAGTAATGCTCAATGGAGAATATAAGAGCAATGAAGCTCAAAGGTTGGTTGGTTTTCCCAATGAAGGTCTTCCAATGTAAACTCTTTGTGTGTTGTGAGAATTTTTATGGCATGCCATTGTTTATTTTCTGTAATTTCCCTCATGATCTTTAGATACTTTTGTCAATTGAGCTTATAATCTAGTCTATATATCTAGTAGACACTGTATTTGAATTTTTCGTGTTTGAAGTATAAATAAGATACCTTAAGCCCAACAAAATCATTCCTCTAGACAAGAAGAAGCATCGTTACACTCACATTATGTCACCTACTTCTCATACTACTCTTTTAGGGCCGCATACTAATTTCCTTCACTTTTTATCATGGGATCTGTTGGATTCGATCTTGTCAGTCCTCCGTCAGAGATCTATACTCTTTCTGCATTTCATTTTAAGGAGTCCCACTCCATTCACTCAGCTGCATTCCGTTAGGGGCATGCCATAATCTGACAGAAAAGGTCTTGTTAGTCAGTTCCCCTCATGTCTAGCACCTGCTGGCTTAGGTCTTTTTTCAAGGTTCACAAAAGTCCATGACTGTTAATGTTCGATATTTTAATGGAAAAGAGTCATTTTCAGTCATTAGGTCTAGGGATTAGTCAATTTGGTCTTAAACCATGTCCAATAAAGCCATGCACACCAGCGGGAGGCCCTTACAAAGTTATGATTCAAAGATTTTCATCGTCATGTTGACAGATTACGACTGTTCTTCAAAACTCTGTTTTGAAGAAAAGTAAAACAGTGTGTCATTTGTGATAATTTTCAAAAAAGTCTTCAATTGATTTCTTCAAGCACACCTATGGTTTCCTTGGCCAAATGCCATGTCATGCGACCCCTACAAGAAATGCCAAAAATTTCATCATTTCTAGCTAAAAGTTCAAAGGGAAAAGTGAAATTCAGTGTTGCATTAAATCAGTGAAAAGTGTCAAAAACAAAACATTAGAAAAATGGGTTTTGGAGAAGCAAAAATCAAACCCATGACTCCCAATGCCTTTATAAAGGATTCCCACAAGAAACAAAGTCATTGTGAACACCAAGAAAGAGAGAAACATTGCAAAGTGAGTGTGAGAGTGCAAGCACGTGTTTGGAGTGAGTTTGGAGCCGTTTTCAGGAGCGCGGCGCACACAGAGAGGGGCACGGTGCACACACAGAGGGGCGCGATGCATATAAAGAGCGTGGCGCACAGAGCGTGACCCCGCAGTGTAAAGTTAATATGGACGTGACGTATATACCGAGCGCAGCGCACTAGGTTTGCTGCGTGGTGCACACCCACAAAGGCCTGGATTTGTGCCAAACTTGCAACAAATCTTTTTGAAACCCTTCAAATCGACAGATATCACAACAACACCTAGTTTCATACCATCATCAAAGGGTAGTCCAAACAAAGTACACATACAGCAGCCATGGCATCTAAGCATTCATCGGAGTATGAGATGGAGACCCAGAGTGATTCATCCTCAGAACAACAAGCTCCCCGGAGACATCACAAAAGTGGCAAACATGTTAGGGATGAACCAACAACCCTCACAGAATTACAAGCCTGCCCTCTTGCTATGTCATGTTTCCAACATCTATCATGTTTTGAATTTTGTCAAAGGGTGGCTAATGTTCGAGTTCATCATGAGTTGGCCCGTCTTTTTGTGCTTCACTTACATGGAGGTCACTCTATCCTGGCCGGGGTCATCTTCACATTGACACCCGAAACTATCTCTTAGCAACCGGCATACTGAATGTTGGAGAACAGTGGCACAAAAAACAGAAGGTGGATAGGCAGCATTATGAGCCTTACATTAAGGCTAGTTTCCTAAGGCAGCTCTAAAGAGTCTTTCCGTTCCGATATTTGAAAGATGAGTATGCTCCACTCATGAAGTTGATCATGAAATATTTCAACTGTGAGGGGAGGTTCTCTTGTCTGTGTGGCTATCACACAGGTTGCTCATGCACTTTACCAGGGTATGGATGATGAACATCCCATATTTCATTTGCAGGAACATAGAGAGGATGAAGACCTTCATGCAGCACAAGACACCTCAGCAGCAACTTAACAGTGTTTATCACTTTGCTCGTATTAAGATTTTGGTGGATCATCAGTTGGGATTGCAGGGCATTATTTGGGATGACTTCATCTCCCATGACCTCTTCAACACTTCACAGGTATTATCAGAGATTGAGCATGAGATAGGTGGTCCTTCTCATCAGTATGAGCACCATGAGACCACTACTATGCCAGTATTCATCACCTATCAGAGAGGCAGTAGACATTTGTTTGCAGCAGCAAAGCGATTGTTATCTCCACCCGGGGTGGAAGGGGCCTCACTTCTGACATTAGCAACACAGGTACAGGACAAGGGCAAGAGGCCCATGCATTATGAGGGGCCATCAGGTGAACAAGAGGTCGACTTCATCCTCATCCACGATGATGATGTAGATGTGGAGAGTGCCAAACTTAGGAGGACCATCCAGGAGCAGAAAATGGAGATCCAAGACTTGTCATTCAATTTGGAGAGGGCCAAGTGGATTATCAGGTATTTGGAGTAGAGGAACAAACAACTTGAGGACCAGCATGTGATCATGGAGCTGTAAAGCATCTGTGAGAATCGCCAAGCTACCCAACATAGGAGGATTGGGCTCACTCCATTAGAGCAAGAGATTAAAAATGACCGAGAGTCTTGGATTGAGCAGATCAACATCCACCTTGAGAGGCTGTTAGAGAAGGCCGACAAGGACAAAACCATGTTGAGGTGGATGGTTTATCACTACAGGGCATGGAACATGAGTTCAAAGGCTCGAATAAGGAGTTTGAAGGTAAATTTGAGCAAAGCGACAAAGAGGCAAAAGAGGAAAAAGAGAAAGATCGGCTTTGAATCTTCACTGCAACCTCTATGGCCCAGCATAGCACCTCATAGAGGATCTCCAGCCCAAAATTTTGGTCACAAGACAAATTTTTGGTCACAACACAGGGTTTTTCTCCATGTCTGTCGCGCCACTAGCGCGGCGCTTAGGATTGGGAGCTCCAAATCACAAATGGCTTGCATTTTTGGATTCAGCATGAAAAATCATGCCTACTGGTGCATGGACAAGAAATTTGGGCATGATTTGAGTCCCCAGGAGGTCAAAAACACTCAGACAATGACCTTTCTGGCCCTATTTTGACACACAGGAAGCAATCTTGGGAGAATGAAGATTTGGAGGGGCAAATGAGCACCAAATTCAGAAATTCCACTTGGGTTGGAAAGTAGATAGGCCAGGCTTTCCAACAAGCACACTTGGGCACAATTTGGACTCAAGAAGGTACCTCAAAATTTCCTCCAAAGTGGTGTGGCGCATATAGAGAAAAAGGCCAAAATCACTTCCACTTCGCGACATTTCGATTCGCGACTCTCTCCAAGTGGGCCCGCTCATTTACACTACACTTTTTTTGGCACCCAAGGCAAAATTTAAATTATTTCCACTAAAGGTTGGCTTCTATCCAAGTGGCAAAGGAAGGTGAGCAGTCACCCAAGCCATTTGTCATTTTTGCAACGTTGCACCTGTAACTAATGGTTGGCTTTCCACTTCCACTTTGTAATGATTCAAAAAACTCCCCAACTCTTGGTCGTTCTATTTCCTCATGGCATAGTCTATTTATTGTATGAAAACCATTTTCAAAGGGATTGGTTGGTTGTAATTTTTGGGCGACTGTGGGAGAGAAACTCAGTTCTTCATTGTATATTTTGACAGAGGATTATTGAAAGGCCTTTGTTTCATGAGATTCTTGTGGTGTGAGTGTAGCAAATGTGTTCTCTTTATGTTTCATATGTATTTCGTTATGTTTCATGGTTCATTCATATTCATTTCCAGTGAAATTTTCTAAGTAAGATAAGGTAGAATTCATGTTTAATGCTCTGCCTGTGGGAAAGTTTCACGCTTTGTGTTCTTCTTCTGTTGAAAAGGATTCATGTTTTTTTGGCCCTTTTCACCCTCCTAAACAATCTTTCCGTTCCGCATTATTCCAAATTTGATTGCTAGACTTTTCGCCTGTCTTGCCTCACGAAGTAATCTGTGCCTTTGTGTTAAATTCTCTACTGATTGCTATTCGTTGGTCCCATAACATCCCAGAAACACCGTCACTTATAAAAATTTCTTCTTGTATCCATATTTATTTACTAGCCTAAATTCAATACCCACTGTAAGTCATCTCATACCATATCGTTTGTTTATTCACTGAGCATGACACGAAGAGAGCCCTCTCCTGTTCTGGTAGGGCTAGCTACCAGACTGAGTGTGGTTTGTGGTTACCCTGAAATTTGCCTTCTTTCAGCCTAAGGCGGATTTAGGTGATAACATAGTGGCGAATCCACTGGGGATAAAATGGTTTGCTTGAAGATTGTTTTGTCCCAGTACATCTATCAAGCTCAGATCTGATGGTTGATGGTGAACAATGATCAGACGTAAGAAGACGGCTTAAATCATTCACCTGGCGACTCCTTTGACTGAAGAATCCAGCAACCGGTGCTTCATGGTGACTCCACTGCAGAGGGATCAGTAGCTTTCAAATTTTGTTTTTTAAATGGAGCAGATTGCAAGAAGATACGCTCCCATGAGCTGAGATCACATTCCAGGCTTTCGAAATAAAATTCTGTAGGTAGATTGGTCAAGGAATCTCCCTACGTTTAAAGATGATGGTAAGAAGGACGCTGCTTTACATCTAGTTAGATTTCACATGCATATTTTCAAGTTGAAAGTTGATTTTCCCAAAGATTGCCTGATGAAGATATTCCTAGCCACTCTAGAAGGTGAAGCCCAATCTTGGTATGAAAATTTGCCCGCTTCTTGTATTTACTGTTTAAAGGATTTTCATGCCCTGTTCATCGAAAGATATAAAGACTCTTATGCATCATTGAATCTAGTTCATGACTGTTGCAAATACGTTGATGGTTTCATTGAAAGCCTTGAAAAATATTATGAAGATGATAATTTCATGGATGAAGAAATCATGGAAGCCCTGTATGAAAATCCCTTTCAGTAGCGTAAAGACTATCATGAAAATTTGCAGCATGATCAAGATTGTAGTATGGTGGAAGATGAAAGAATTTTGCATCTTGACAGTCAACAGGAATTACATGAAATGGATCAGCAGTATGAGGAATATTTGTATACACCTTCACTTGAAATTAATGAAGACAATCACTGTTTGAGAAAAAGGAAACAAAAGGTCTTATCTCCTTTGTCTGAAGATGAGATAGTTCAACTCTTGCACGGTCATGTTCCAGCTCAAGCTAAAGCAGATTTGTAGTGCACACATGGTCAAGAAAGTGTTGGTGAAACTTCTTCCTCTTTTGAAAAGGATGACAGTCCGGTGAACAGCTTTATATATCAGCAGGTTGAAGATTTCCATATGGTTGAAAGTGGTGAAAGAAAAAGTGTCGTTTCGGATATGTCCATAGAAGAAGACCACATGCAGGGAAGTCCAGTTCTACTTTCAGAATGTGATAACGTTAAGTCAGCCCTTTCAGATCCAGATCCGAATTATGGTGACCAAGGAAACCTTGTACTAAGTCCCATGAAAGGGAATTTTGTCGTTAAAATCACCTGGAATGAAGAAAACAAAGTTTTCATAAAGAGGTAGTCCAGTCAGCTCATGAACAATAAGATGAGAATTTTGTTCAAGTAAGTGAAAAATATCCGGGTGAATTTATGGTAGATGATATAAATGATTGTGTTGGGTTTCAAGAATCATTTGAAGTTTCTTTTCTCATGATTGATGAATGTAAAGACAATCTGGCTATCATATCATATGAATATGATCTACAATATATCCAGACTTCAGCAGACCAGACCATTCAGGATTCCCTTTCAGATTCTTCCTCATATGTCTCATGTTTTGAAATGTTTTTTGAAGAGGAAATCTGCTTATCCACTTGTTCAGAAATTTTTGAGGACCAAGACCATACTCTTTCTGAAGTACATTATGAAGGAAGATCAGAATCAAAAGAAAAAGACATCTTGTTTCCTCAGCAGGAGATAAATCTTCATGTTTTTCAAGATCCTCTGGCAAATCTGTTGCAGTCAGCAGTAAAGGTGATTATTGCAGTATTCAGTGATGAAGGAGATCATGGTCAATTATGTTTTTGGATGCCCAGCTACCAGTATCTGTTGTTCACCAGAAGATCTGATCAGGAGAATCAATCAAGGAGGCATCTACTTGATTGGTTACATTGGAAGACACATTACACATGATTGTACATATTGCATTAGTACGCAGGTGGTTGTCATCATGATTTGAAACCCTTGAATCTTGATGGACTGCTGCCATTGAAACAAGTTTTGTAAGTTATTGTTTTAGTTAAGTCAGTCATGAGTCATTTCCTTTTGCATTGAGTCAGTTTTTTCAGTCATGTTGGTTCCATAATTAAGTCAGTCTAAGTCAGGTTTCAGTCAATAAATTGAGTCAGGGTGGTTTGTCAAAATAATGGACTCCATAGCCCAATGGACAAAGGCACTGTCTGCTCTCCCAAAGATCTGTAGTTCCTGGCACCTCCAAGGAGCTACCATCCCCCATTGGAGCCAATGTTAGAGTCGGTCTTGTCAGTCCTCTGTCAGAGATCAATACTCTTTCTGCATTTCATTTTTAGGAGTCCCGCTCCATTCACTCAGCTGCATTCCATTAGGGGCATGCCATAATCTGACAGAAAAGGTCTTGTTAGTCAGTTCCCCTCATGTCTGGCACCTGCTGGCTTGGGTATTTTGTCAAGGTTCACAAAAGTCCATGACAGTTAATGTTTGATCTTTTAATGGACAAGAGTCATTTTCAGTCATTAGGTCTAGGGATTATTCAAATTGGTCTTCAACCGTGTCCAATAAAGCCATGTCGACCAGTGGGAGGCCCTTACAAAGTTATGACTCAAAGATTTTCATCGTCATGTTGACAGATTACGACTGTTCTTCAAAACACTGTTTTAAAGAAAAGTCAAACAGTGTGTCATTTGTGATAATTTTCAAAAAATTCTTCAGTTGATTTCTTCATGCACAGCTATGGTTTCCTTGGCCAAATGCCATGTCATGCGACCCCTGCAAGAAATGCCAAAAATTTCATCATTCTAGCTAAAAATTCAAAGGGAAAAGTGAAATTCAGTGTTGCATTAAATCAGTGAAAAGTGTCAAAAACAAAACATTAGAAAAATGGGTTTTGGAGAAGCAAAAATCAAACCCATGACTCACAATGCCTTTATAAAGGATTCCTACAAGAAACAAAGTCATTATGAACACCAAGGAAGAGAGAAACATTGCAAAGTGAGTGTGAGAGTGCAAGCACGCGTTTGGAGTGAGTTTGGAGTCGTTTCCAGGAGCGCGGTGCACACATAGAGGGGCGTGGTGCATATAAAGAGCGCGGCGCACAGAGCGTGACCCCGCAGTGTAAAGTTAACGTGGGCGCGACACATATACTGAGCCCGGCGCACACCCACAAAGGCCTGGATTTGTGCAAAAATTGCAACAAATCTATTTGAAACCCTTCAAATTAACAGATATCACAACAACACCTAGTTTCATACCATCATCAAAGGGCAGTCCAAACACAGTACACATACATTAGTCATGGCATTTGAGCATTCATCGGAGTATGAGATGGAGACCCAAAGTGATTCATCCTCAGAAGAACAGGCTCCCTGGAGACATCACAAAAGTGGCAAACATGTTAGGGATGAGCCAACCACCCTCACAGAATTACAGGTCTGCCCTCTTGCTATGTCATGTTTCTAGCATCTATCATATTTTGAATTTTGTCAAAGGGTGGCTAATTTTCAAGTTCATCATGAGCTGGCCCGTCTTTTTGTGCTTCACTTACATGGAGGTCACTCTATCTTGCCCGAGGTCACCTTCACACTGACACCTGAAACTATCTCATTAGTAACCGGCATACCGAATGTTGGAGAACAGTGGCACAAGAAATAGAAGGTGGATAGGCAGCATTATGAGCCTTACATTAAGTCCAGTTTCTTGAGGTAGCTCCAAAGAGTCTTTCAGTTCCGATATTTGAAAGATGAGTATGCTCCACTCATGAAGTTGATCATGAAATATTTCAGCTGCAAGGGGAGGTTCTCTCGTCTGTATGCCTATCACATTAGGTTGCTCATGCACTTTACTAGGGTATGGATGATGAACATCCCAAATTTCATTTGTAGGAACATAGAGAGGATGAACACCTTCATGCAGCACAAGACACGTCAGCAGCAACATAACAGTGTTTATCACTTTGCTCTTATTAAGATTTTGGTGGATCATCAGCTAGGATTGCAGGGCATTATTTCGGATGAATTCATCTCCCATGACCTCTTCAGCACTTCACAGGTATTATCAGAGGTTGAGCATGAGATAGGTGGTCCTTCTCATCAGTATGAGCACCATGAAACCACTACTATGCCAGTATTCATCACCTATCAGAGAGGCAGTAGACATTTGTTTGCAGCAACAAAGTGAGTGTTATCTCCACCCCGGGTGGAAGGGGCCTCGCTTCAGACATCAGAAACAAAGGTACGGGACAAGGGAAAGAGGCCCATGCATGACGAGGGGCCATCAGGTGAACAAGAGGCTGACTTCATCCTCATTCACGATGATGATGTAGATGTGGAGAGTGACAAACTTAGGAGGACCATCCAGGAGAAGAAAACGAAGATCCAAGACTTCTCACTCAATTTGGAGAGGGCCAAGTGGATTATCAGGTATTTGGAGCAAAGGAACAAACAACTTGAGGACTGGCATGTGATCATGGAGCTGCAAAGCATTCGTGAGAATCGCCAAGCTGCCCAGCATAGGAGGATTGAGCTCACTCCATTAGAGCAAGAGATTAACAATGACCGAGAGTCTTGGCTTGAGCGGATCAACATCCACCTTGAGAGACTACTAGAGAAGGCCGAAAAGGACAAAACCATGTTGAGGTGGATGGTTTATCACTACAGGGCACGGAACATGAGTTCAAAGGCTCGGATAAGGAGTTTGAAGGCAAAATTGAGCAAAGCAACAAAGAGGCAAAAGAGGCAAAAAGAGAAAGATCGGCTTCGAATCTTGGCTGAAGCCTCTATGGCCCAACATAGCACCTCATAGAGGATCTCCAACCCAACGTTCAAGAAATTTGGGGCAATTTTGGTCACGGGACAAATTTTTGGTCACAACACAGGGTTTTTCTCCCTGTGTGGCGCGAAGCTTAGGATTGGGAGCTTGAAATCACAAATGGCTTGCATTTTTAGATTCAGCATGAAAAATCATGGCTGCTGGTGCATGGAGAAGAAATTTGGGCATGATTTGAGTCCCCAGGAGGTCAAAAACACTCAAAAAATGACCTCTCTGCCACTATTTTGACACACAGGAAGCAGTCTTGAGAGAATGAAGTTTTGGAAGGGAAAATGAGCACCAAATTCAGAAATTCCACTTGGGTTGGAAAGTAGACAGACCAGGCTTTCCAACAAGCACACTTGGGCACAATTGGGACTCCTACAGGTACCTCAAAATCACCTCCAAAGTGGTGTAGTGCATATAGAGAAAAAGGCCAAAATCACTTCTGCTTCGCGACATTTCGATTCGCGACTTTCTCCAAGTGGGCCTGTTCATTTACGCTACACTTTTTTCATCACCCAAGGCAAAATTTAAAGTATTTCCACTAAATGTTGGCTTCTATCCAAGTGGCAAAGGAAGGCGAGCAGTCACCCAAGCCATTTGTCATTTTTGCAACGTTGCACCTGTAACTAATGGTTGGCTTTCCACTTCCACTTTGTAATGATTCAAAAAACTCCCCAACTCTTGGTCTTTCTATTTCCTCATGGCATAATCTATTTACTATATGCAAACCATTTGCAAAGGGGTTGGTTGGTTGTAATTTCTGGGAGACTGTGGGAGAGAAACTCAGTTCTTCATTGTATATTTTGACAGAGGATTAATGAAAGGTAGCGACTCTGTTTCATGAGATTCTTGTGGTGTGAGTGTAGCAAACGTGTTCTCTTTATGTTTCATATGTATTTCGTTATGTTTCATAGTTCATTCATATTCATTTCCAGTGAAATTTTCTAAGTAAGATAAGGTAGAATTCATGTTTAATGCTCTGCCTGTGGGAAAGTTTCACACTTTGTGTTCTTCTTCTATTGAAAAGGATTCATGTGTTTATGACCTTTTCACCCTCCTAAACAATCTTTCCATTCTTCATTATTCAAAATTTGATTGCTAGACTTTCCGCTTGTCTTGCCTCACAAAGTAATCTATGCCTTTGTGTTAAATTCTCTGCTCATTGCTGTTCATTGGTCCCATAACATCCCAGAAACACCGTCACTTATAAAAATTGCTTCTTGTATCCATATTTATTTACTAGCCTAAATTCAATACCCACTGCAAGTCATCTCAGACCATATCGTTTGTTTATTCACTGAGCGTGACACGGAGAGAGCCCTCTCCTGTTCTGGTAGGGCTAGCTACTAGACTAAGCGTGGTTTGTGGTTACCCTGAAATTTTCCTTCCTTCAGCTTAAGGCGGATTTAGGTGATAACAGGATCCATGTTTCGTCCAATTGCATACATTTGTCACTCTTTGTAGTTGGGTGTAAATACGAAGCTGGGAAACACTTTTAGCTTGTCTTTGACATATTAGAAAATTGTGAATTTTTATGTTTTTTCAACTTCAATTGCTGAAAAACTCATATTTTTGTTGAAAATTTTCCTTTGCAATAAAACAATATTTGTATAGGATTGTCTTACCTCCATACTCATATCTTTTTCTTTTTCTTTTTTTAATTATGGACATCTAGTTGTGAAATTTGGTGTGTATATATTGCATATACTTCAAAATTTTAGTGAAGGATAATGAGCGACTCAATGGTACACACTTGGTTTTAGGGACTAGTGATTCATTTTGGAAATAAAATATATCACCAAAATATACATAGATTTCACTAGAGTATGGATGAATTTTCGGTAATTTTTAGATTCAATCACTATTTTTTATCATTTAATGAATTGGAGTAAGACGCAAAAAGGGTGATTTTTCAATATATTTAGAGGTACTTAGAGTTTTGTTTTAATGTGATCATCAATAAGGAATTAAAAAATACCATTTTGAAGAGGATCAATTTAAAATACATGATTCCTTACATGTATCAATTTGCATGTGTAGTTTCCTTGCTAAATTTGGCATGCATGGTATTTCATGTGGTTCTTTTGTTGTCATGGCATGGTTTTTTCTAGGTGTGTCAATGTTTTCATCCTAGCCTTTCTATTTCTGGATAGCCATGGTGTGATGGGGTTCTCATGTTTTGGTTGAGCTAGATTGTCAAATGGATTCAAAGTTGAGTGAGGTGGATCTCTAAATGATAGAACACATGGCCTAGTAAACCTTGAACTAGACTGTGGATTGCGGTAAATATGGATTTTATGTTGCCTCAGTGGGACTAGGAATCCTTACTGGTGAATGAAAATATATATGGTAAATTCAAGAGGTGGTTTTCTCTCCATTGGGCCTAGTAATCCTGGGTTGGGATATGCGGTAAAGCTTGGAGAGTGGATCTCAGTTTAGGGCCTAGTGATCTAGTGTGGATTGTGGTAAAACTTGAGAGACTAGGAGACAAGAAAATTCCTCACAGTGTAGGTGGTGAAATCCGATGGAATCCATGCTTGTTTCACCTAGTGATCGGGTGGAGATCATGGTAAAGCTTATGATGACATGTTTATTGTGTTTGCCTTGTGGTCCGGGATAGATTACGATAAGGCATGGTTTCTATTGATGAGGGTGAGGTGATTTAGCCTTAGGATTCCCTGGTTGGTTCTTTTGGTTTGAGTCCCACATTCATACTTATAATATGGCATGGGGGTGAACGGTTAAAGAGAGATTTGACTCAACCATTCTATGGTCAGGTGGAACATGGTAGTCCCATCTCGGGTTTGGATTTTGCATCATTAATATGATGTTATTTCTCCTTGTATTTCTATGAGTATTACACTGGTTTATATGCGGATCATATGTGTTGGGCTTCAAAATGTCATGAGAAAATCACTCATTACTATACATTTTTCACCTATGCTTCCATTATATCACTCACTATTCACCACCTTGTCACTCCATTTTCCCTATTATTCACCATTAATGGGTCTCATTTATATTTCCAAATATTATTTATTTTTAAGCATTTTTTAGAGAAATTCTTGATTAAATATTAGAAAATAATATATTTTACTTTATATATGGAAAGTGGGTTGTTTTTGTGACATGTGTAGGTGCCAAGGAAGCTTCCAAGACA
>APFE031034148.1:29704-42113 GCA_000404065.3 Pinus taeda
ATGGAGAAGATGATGATCTCATGGAGAGGATCAAGGACAAAAGGGGGTTATGTGTCTAAATGGTTGAGAGATGTATGGAACTAAAAGAGAGATTAGTGGATCATCATTATGAGTTTGTTATCCCATTCCATTGTATAAATAGGAGTAAAATCTCGTTCATTTGTAATCTTAGAATCTTCATTTGTAATCTTAAGAAGTTGGTTTGTACATCATGATGGAGATTTTGAAACAAATACTCATACTTTGATTTTGTTGCTTCTACATTTGAGTTCCCTTTGAAGTGGTATGCTTGCGGAGTTATGGAGGGCCCCCATGGCCTCACTTGCATGCTTATTTTAGGTATAATTTAATTTATGTTTCAAATGTATTTAGACGTGTGATGATTTTTGAATCAATATTGGTTTAATTCTAATCTACATATGAAGGGACACAAAGGAATTTAAGTTAAATTCCCCTTCTATTTGATCTTGAACTAAAACTGGATTTCATTCTCCATTTCTCATTTGAAGTTATTTATGAATTTCTTGTTTGAAGCAATGGTGATTGTGATATAGTAGAATTGTGAAGAAGGACAATCTGGACCTCCTTAGTTAGAAGCCTCTTCTTTTACATATTCTGCATCATAAGCCATTGTTGATTAGTGCTCTTAGTTTTATCTTCATGAAAGTAGTATTGTAGGGAAGGACAACCTGGTTCTCCTAAGTTAGGAGCCTCTTTCCTCATATATTACATAAATGAATTAGAAATCTTTCTAGATCTATATATTTTAGATAGGCACTTCTAAGTTTACCTTCCTGGGTTGACATTAAATTAAACTCTAATTTGCATCCGCATTTTAGACCCAACAATATGGTTGTGATTCCATTGGCTATTTCTATTGCTATTATGTTGGTTATGTATGTGTTTTATGACAGTGGCTATGTATGGCTCTCATCGCGTTTTTACTTGTAAATGAATGGACAATGTATCTATGACCTAATAGATGATAATGCAACAAATGATACGAAGGAAAAATGGTTCTTAGCTATTCTCAGATAAGTATGAGATCCCCACGCTTAAATCTATTGTTTACACCTGTAGATTATGTATTTGTGATATATTTGACAAAATATCTGTCATGGCTAGTATGGGTCCAGTTAAGGGCTTGTTCAAGTATTTACTTTTGCATCATTATTTCCCTATTATCTTATTGTTCTGAAGGTGTCATTTAATTATGGGTAGTGACCTAGGCTATGGGCCTGAAATAATGTCTGAAATTCTAGGGATGTTGGTATAGAACTGAGAAAAATAGTCCATGCACGCTAGCATGCCTTGTCATGAGAGCATCCAGAGCCTCTTAGACACTAGCAGGCCTATAGCATGAGAGTGTCCAAAGGTGAAGTGGTTAAAAACTTCAATGGGACCCAGGGGCTAGCTACTTGAGTGGTTGGGCTAGTTCCTAGGAGTCCTGTAGTTGACGTGGAAGGTATGTATGTTTTGTTTCCATCGATTCCACTCCCTTAAGGTCACATAGGAGGTTGAATCTAATCATAGTAGCCTCTTGTCACATATTTACCCCAGTTGGACGGTTACTTGGGTAGATGTGGGAGGAGGGTGTTACAGAGTGGTACTAAAGCATGGATCATCCCTCGGACTAGATGGGTGGTGTGTTTGTCATGCATTCATGTCATTTGCACATGTGATTAATCATCCCTGTGGTATATTTTCTTGTTTCATATGCATGGTATCAGTCATGGTTGTAGTGATGTCACCATGTGGGAGAGGATGTTATTGTTATGAAGTATGTCTTCATGAGTGTATGATTGGTTACATGTTGTTATGCTTTCGTAATGTCAGTATATTTCGGTATGGTTGTTTTTTTCATGCATGAGGACATGGTATGTCTATTTTATATGGTCATGCATTGATGACAAGACTCTAGCTAGATTGGTGGTTACATGGTTATATGCTTATGTATCATATGTCTATATCATGTTATGATTATGTTATACGTGTATCATGCTAATTTCATGATCTTGTAGATGAGATATCCTCCTAAAATTATATTAAGGTATGTTGGTTTATTGTGATTTGGTTTAGCTAACATAGTATGCCTATTGGTTTAGCTAACATAGTATGCCTTACAGGATAAATATCAAAATGACTAGCAAGATGGTAGAATACAAAGAATCTCCCTATGAGTTAGATGAATGGCATGGTGTTGGGAAATATTCTAATTTGGCAGACACATTGAGAAGCTTGAAGGAAGAAATCAGGAATTGTATGGTAGACAATGACAAGTTCATACAGGCACAAGAGAAACAAGCAGAGGTTAATGCAATACTTCTTTAGAGTTTGTCAGAATTGTAGCGACAAGGGCCACTTCGTATTAGCCATGGAAAAGAGGGAAAAACTAACAAGGCATATGGCAGTAGGTATCATGGTGGTTACAGGTCAGATGGAGATGACAGAGTTAGAGATGGAAGATTGTTGGATACTTCGGATAGGAGAGGTGATGGATACAAGTATTATTCTAGTTTTGGTTCTGACATGCATCATGATCGTCATCATTATCATTCGTCTAGGAGGAGTGATAGGGGATAGTTGCTAGATGAGTTTAAGAAATAAAATCCACCTAATATGTTGGAGATGTGAAGAAGATGGAAGATGAAAAGGCTTGGATACCTGGGATGAAGAAGTTATTTGAGTTGCATAATTACATAGATAATATGAAGGCCATAGTAGTTATCTTCAGCCTCAGACGTAAAGTAGACATCTTTTGGAAAGATGTGAAGTGGTTTAGAGACATCAAGACCAATGACTTGAGTTGGCATGAATTCAAGAGGCTTTTCAAGAAGAAGTACTTGTCATAGAGGTACTATGATAGTAAGTCCAAAGAGTTTTATGAGCTAAATATGGGATCAATGACAAGTGAAGAATACAAAACCAAGTTTCTAGAGCTATTGAGGTATGTACCATATATTAAGGATGAGAAGGCTAAAGTTCAATGATCTATCAGTGGATTTACATTAGCATTTCGAGACTGGACTGAGTATGATGAGCCTTGGTCACTTCAGGAAGTTATTGGGAAGTTGAAGCATTTCTATGAATAATCAAAGCATAAGAATGAATCTGATCAAGGATGGAAAGGAAAATACAAAGGTAAAGGTAAATGGCAGCCGAAAATATCAAGGCCTTAGAACGTAGATGAGAAAGAAAATGTGGCACCACAAAAGAGGTTCAATCCAGCTAGATAGGGACATGGGTCACAACAACAACAACATAGAGGAGAGGGTATTGGTCAGTTGAAGTGTTGGAAATGCGGAAAGGAGAACCTTAAGAGAGATTGTCCATAGGATCAGGGTGGTAGGCCTCAAAAATATAGTGTGTAGGAGGCATGGATTGTTGGGGATGTTGGTCAGAGTGTTCCTCATATTTATGCAGCATTAGATAACAAAAAGGAAGACCATCAGCCATCTATCATCAAGATGGATTGTAATCTTTATGATCAAGTTACTTCTATTTTGATTGACCCAGGATCTAATTATAGTTATGTTAGTCTTGACTTGGTGGATAAGTGTGGTTTGAGTATGGAATTGCATGCAAAATCTTGGTTGCTACAGTTGGCTACAGGTACAAATAAGCAAGTTCATCTTTGGGTAAGAGTTTGTGCATTTCATTTGAATGATATGCCTACTGTAACACATTTGAATGTATTACCATTGGGATCATATAGCATGTTGTTGGGAATGGATTGGTTATACCTTCATAGAACCAAGGTAGATTATTATGAAAAATCCATTGAGTGTGTTGATGACAATGGGGAACCAAGAGTCTTGTAGGAAAATCACAGTCGTAGAAAAGGATTTGTGTTATTCGTAGTACAAAATTCTGGTGACAAAGGTAAGGAAGTTGAGGATGAAGATGTTTTGAGCAGGTACCCAGTTCTACAATAGTTTCAGAATGTGTTTCCTGAGGAGATTTCAGTGTTTCCACCTCATAGGGAAGTAGATTTTTCTATTGAGTTAGCAGGGGTAGATCTAGCATCAATAGCACCTTACAGAATGAGTACACCTAAGTTGGTAGAGTTGAAGTTACAGTTAAAGGAAATGTTGGAGAAAGGATACATTAGGACAAGTGTATCACCTTAGGGTGCACTAGTGTTGTTTGTGAACAAGAAAGATGGTGCTCTTAGATTGTGCATTGATTACAGGAAGTTAAAAAAAGTGACCACCAAGAACAGATATCCATTACTGGTGATTGATGATTTTTTTGATTAGCTGAAGGGAGTAGAAATGTTCTCTAAGATTGGCTTGATGTCATGATGCCATCAGGTACACATCAAAGACAAGGACATTTACAAGACAACTTTCTGGACCAGGTATGGGCATTATGAGTTTGTTGTAGTTCCATTCGGTTTGACTAATTATCTAGATACATTTATTTTCTTAACGAATAGTGTGTTGTGTTCGTATTTGGATAAGTTTGTTATTGTGTTCATTGATGACATATTGGTATATTATAAAAATGAGAAAGAGCATGTCGAGCATTTAGCATCAGTATTGAGGTTGTTGAGAGAGCATCAGTTGTGTGCTAAGCTCAACAAGTGTAGTTTCTTTCAGACTAGGTTACACTACTTGGGACATGTTGTCTCCAAGGAGGGCATTGCAGTAGATCCAAAACAGATAAGGACCATCATGGAGTGGGTAGCTCCTAGAAATGTAGATAAGGTGAGATCCTTCATGGGATTGGCATGTTATTACAAGAGGTTCATCAGGAACTTCTCACATATTTCTTATCCTATTACATCATTGCAGAGGAAAGGTAGTAAGTTTGACATGACAGAGTGTGAGGCTAGTTTTGATTAGCTTAAGCAGTTGTTGACACATGCTCTAGTGTTAAAGATTGCAGATCCAGACAATGAGTTTGGGGTATGTAAATATTATTTCAAGAGAGGACTTGGTGGAGTCCTAATGCAGGATGGACACGTGGTATGTTATGAGTCATGAAAACTAAATGAGCACGAGCAGAACTACCTGATGCATGATCTTGAGTAAGCAGCAATTATACATGCATTGAAGATGTGGAGGCACTATCTTCTTGGAAGGAGTTTTGTACTGATGAGTGATCATATTGGGTTGAGATATTTGTTTGATCAACCGAATATGGACACCAGGCAAGATAGATGGTTGGTCACGATCAGTTAGTTTGACTTCGAGATCAAGTACATGAAAGGAAAGGAGAGGGTGGCAAATGCTCTTAGCAGGCAGGTACATGTAAATCACTTAGCAGCTATGATTTCCTATGGGACAAACTTATAGGATAGGATCTTGTAGGTAGGTCACTGAGATGTCAAGTATATGGAGATTTTACATAGGTTGCAGTAGAGTACAGGTAGTGGTACAGGTACGAGTAGTAGTATAGGTACAGGTATAGGTAGTGGTATAGGTATAGGTACAGGTGCAAGTGAACAGGATGTGGACTATTGTCTTACAGTAGAAAAATTGGTTAGATTTAGAGATATGATATATGTGTCAGACAGTAGTGAGCTCAAGATGGTGATCTTGAGAGAGTCTCATGCGAAACCATATTCGAGTCACCTAGGCTATGAGAGACGTTGACTACAATGAAGAAATTTTATTATTGGTTGAATCTAAGAACTATGTGGCAAAGTTTATAATTAGGTGTTTTGATTGTCAGCATGTGAAGGCAGAGTGTAAACATCTAGGTGACTGCTACAGCCGATTGCAATTCTAGAATGGAAATGGGACGTCGTTTCCATGTACCTTATCACAGGGTTGTCAAGGACAATGAAATAGCATGATTCCATCATGGTTGTTGTGGACATGTTAACAAACGTTGTGCACTTCATTCAAATGAAGTCTACATTCTAAGCTAGTGATGTAGCACAAGTATTCATTAGAGATGAGGTCATATTGCATGGATTTCCAAAGAAAATTGTGTCAAACAAGGATGCAAAGTTCACTTCCATGTTTTGGAAGGAGTTATTTGTAGGTTTGAGCACAAAGTTGGCCTTCAGTATAGCTTATCATCCGTAGACAAATCAACAGACAGAGAGGGTCAACAGGATATTGGAGGACATGTTGAGGATGTATGTGATGCATCGGCAATGGAAGTGGGAAAAGTATCTTCCACTAGTAGAGTTTGCTTACAACAATGAGTATCAAGAATATTTGAAGATGAGTCTATTTGAGGCATTGTATGGGTGGAGTTGCAATACTCCCATCAGTTGGAGCGATCCAGTTAACAAGGTGTTGATTGGCCTGGACAAGTTGGCAAACATGGAACAAGAAATGCAAGTTATAAAGAAGAATCTAAAGGCATCACATGAGAGGAAGAAGAGTTATGCAAATAGGAATAGGTTGTTCAAGGAGTTTCAGGTTGGGGAACAGGTGTACTTTCGCATCAAACCAAATAAGTTCTCCTTTTGGATTGGATCATGTGCCAAGTTGGTACAATTGTTTTGTGGACCCTTCAGTATTGCTGAGAGGATTGGGCCAATAGCTTATCGACTTGCACTGCCTCTTATGCTAAAAGTCCAAGATGTTTCCCATATTTCATTACTTAAGAAGTATGTTAAATATGTTGATAATGTGATTGATTGGTCTATATTGCAGGTGGAACCAAAGGGAGAATTCCAGCCAAAGCCTCAGTGTATATTGCATGAAAAGGTGCTCATGGTCTAGAACCGAGCATTGAAGCAGGTTAAAGTGCAATGGAATCACTTTGGGCCCAATGAAGCTACATGGGAGATGGCAAATCAGATGCGAGCAATGTATCCTTCATTGTTTGTTGGTCGAGGCAAAGAAATTTTGTTATGGCGTTTTGGTATATGTTTCAGTACATGTTTGATGATGTTTTGATATATGTGCGTATGTATATGGATGTAAATACTACCATGAAATATGTTATAAAGCTCCAATAAGCAGTATATGTGTCATTTCATGATGATGTTATGCTTGTTATGTTTTCATGTTGGTTTGCTTCTCAACAAGGTGATGATTGTAAATAATGCATTGAGTTATGTTATAAATCTTCATGGGTATTATCTTTTCTTTTCAGTGGTTTTGCTGAAGTATAGGTGTGGTTGAACACCGAGGATAGTATCCCCCAAGGGGGAGGGTTCTATAACAACCCTGGTGAAAATTCCATGTAATAAAGTTAATAAAGGAAAAATAATAACCATGATTGATGGGACACTTATTCCAACATGAATGTTGGGAAAAGCATCCTATTGTGGGTGTTCATTTGGTTTATTATGGCTAAGGAAATTGGCAAAGGAAATGGCTAAGGCATTTGGAAAAGGAAAAGCGACATTAATTGGCATTTTATTTATAAAAATGATGGAAATTAGGAGAAAAGGAAGGTGAAAGGTCACAATTTTCATGTGAGGAGGAAAATGAAGGAAAATAATGGAAAATGAAGAAAATAAAGGCCTAATTGATAAAACGGCTTCTGAGGATCAGTTTGTAACCTTTTTTCAGTTCAATTTTGGAGCTCTCTCATTATTCTTTCTCTCTCGCTCACTCTTGGACACAGAGTTTTCTTGGAGCATTTTGGCCCTGGATCAAGAGAGGGAGATCAAGCAAAGACCAAGAAAGGAAGAGTAGGAATAAGAAGCTACAACCAAATTCTATGCAGATATCGATTTACATGTGTATTTTCCATGCTAGATTTAGCATGAATGGTATTGAATGTTGTTCTTTGGTTGTTATGGCATGGGTTTTTCTAGGTGTTACAGTGTTTTCAATCTAGCCTTGCCATTTTTGGATAGCCATGGTGTGATGGGGTTCTAATATTTTGGTTGAGATGGATTGTCAGATGGATTCCAAGCTGAGTGAGGTGGATCTATGAATGATAGAACACATGGCCTAGTAACCCCTAAACTGGACTATGGATTGCAGTAAAGTTAGATTTTGTGTTTCCTCAGTGGGCCTAGGAATCCTTTCTAGTGAATGGTGGGATATACGGTAAAACCAAGAGGTGGTTTTCTCTTTGTTGGGCATGGTAATAATGGGTTGGGATATGTGCTAAATCTTGGAGAGTGGGTCTCGGTTTAGGGCCCAGTGATTTGGTATGTATTGTGGTAAAACCTGTGAGACTAGGAGATAGGAAAGTTCCTCACAATGTAGGTGGATAAATTTGATGGCGTCCATGCTTGTTTGGCCTAGTGATTGGGTGGAGATCATGGTAAAGCCTGTGATGACATTTTTATTGTGTTGGCCTAGTGATCCAAGATGGATTACAGTAAAGCTTAGTTTCTATTGATGAGGTTGAGGTGGTTTATGCTTAGGATGCCCTGGTTGGTTCTTTTGGTTTGAGTCCCACATTCATGCTTGGAATATGGCACAGGGGTGAACGAATGAAGAGAGATTTGACTCAGCCATTCTATGGTCAGGTGGAACGTGGTAGTCCCATCCCGGGTTTGGATTTTTCATCATCAATGTGAGGTTATTTCTCCTTGTATTTCTATGAGTATTATACTAGTTTATATGCAGATCATATGGTTGTGATTTCAATGGTATTTTTGTTGCTATTATGTTGGTTATGTATGTGTTTTATGAGAGTGGCTACGTATGGCTCTCATCGTGTTTTTACTTGTAAATGAATGGAAAATGTATATATGACCTAATAAATGATAATGAAGCAAATGATATGAGGGAGAAATGGTTCTTAGAGATTCCCAAATAAGTATGAGATCCCAATGCTTAAATATGTTGTTTACACCTATAGATTACATATTTTTTATATGTTTGACGAAATTCCTGTCATGGCTAGTAGGCGTCCGGTTAAGGGCTTGTTCAAGTATTTACTTTTGCATCATTATTTCCCTATTATCTTACTATTCTGAAGGTTTCATTTAATTCTAGGCAGTGACCTGGGCTATGGGCCTCAAAAAATGGCTAAAATCCCAAGGACGATAACATATCTCTGAGAAAAATAGTCCTTGGACACTGGCATGCCTTGTCATGAGAGAGTCTAGAGACTCCTGGACACTAGAAATCCTATAGAATGAGAGCGTCCAGAGGTCAAGTGATCAAAAACTTCAATGGGACCCAGGAGCTAGCTACCTGAGTGGTTGGGCTAGTTCCTAGGAGTCCTGTAGTTGATGTGGAATGTCCGTATTTTGTGTTTCCATTTATTCCACTTCCTTAATGTCACATACGAGGTTGAATCTAATCATAGTAGCCTCTCATCACACATTTACCTCGGTTTAATGGTTACTTGGGTAGTTCTGGGAGGAGGGTGTTACAAATTCAATGAATTACTTGCACAAAGCCTAAGGGCAACCCCATGGAGTTAATGCATTATTTCTCCCAAGACTAAGAAGAACCTGCGAGAACCTCTCTGACGTAAGTATGTAGGTAGAAAGATCTTCGTTAGTGTGCAACACAACATCAATGTATTAAACATGGTCATCACAATTGATATTATCTGCCATTATACATGGGACAGAAATTCAACCATGGTTCTTCAAGGGATAGTGTCATATGATGAGCACCCCAAGTACAAAAGATACCTACTAAAATGGGAGGACCACGCCTTTAAAGACACATATAATTAATAGATATATATATATATAGATATATATAGATATAGATAGATATAGATATATTATATAATATATAATATATATATATATATATATATATATATATTATATATATATATTTATATATATATATATATAATATATATATATATATATATATATTATATATATATATATATATATATATATATATATATATAATTATAGATAGATAGATAGATATATATATATAGACACACACACACACACACACACATAAACATAATAAAGGGGTGTGTTATAGAAGCATAAGAAGGCCTTTCTTAGAGCGGGAAACTTCTTGAGAATTATTCTCTTGAAATATGTTCAAGAAATTGATATTGTTAAAGTGCCTAGAGATAGATTTTAAGTCCTACACTAAGGAAATTAGAGTTGTATTATGTATCTGAAGATAATCCTATGACCACAATTGAATCCCCATACACCTAGAGTAGATTTATACCTTTTTCCAAATATGATTTCATGATTAAGTGAACAACCTCCAATTCACTCAAATTATTCATAGTTGTAGTAAAATTTTCTTTATCTTAAAAATTATGGGAATCTACAAGGTATAAAACATAACCCAAGCCTCAAATCCATCTTGTTCCTTGACAAGCTCTATCAAAAAAACCTTGAGGAGAGTTATTTTCAATCCAAATCTCACCCATTTCTCTTGGGCCTTTGGGGATGATAAAGTAGTAGAAGAAATAGAGTAAATTTGTCGCCTAAGTTGTCACCTAGAAGGGTCAAGTAATGCAATCTTCAAGGAGTTTGGCATTCCTCACTAGAGAAATGTCCTAAATGACTAAGTAAGTGCTCTAATTACCTATGCATAAACCATTCTTTGATTTTCTTTTAATTCACCCCTTCCTCCACAATTTAACATGCCTCAATGAAACTTCCAAGTCTTCCCATACTTGATCAGAAAAATCACACTTCTTAAAGAGATAAGAGGTTGACTCCATATTTTTTTGCAAATCACACCAATTAGACACTTGTAATTTCATTCATTAAAGAATTTCTCATGCTAAGACCCTACTCTTCAACACTAACCACATAAAGAGAGGGAACTTGGTGGGAACTCCCACCATCCATAGTTTAGACCATCGCGAAGCTCCCTTAGCCTCACTATGAGGTAGAATAGACTTAAATCCAAGTTTAATAGTATAATCATCTCCCACCTTATTTAGAGCCCATTTGAGTTCATCTTGTGTGCCTTTCAAACAAATACGAACATTCCAAATTTTTTCCATATTTCCTTCCCATAACTGATCCATACCATGATCTAGCCCTAAATCTATAGTTGTGCACTATCCTTAAGCCCAAAAGGTAGTAACTTGTGGTTTCTCTACCTTATAAAGGGTACACCTATCTAACTCCTAAATATGTGTTACAATCACTTCTAGAAGAAAAAATATTTTTCTACATCCAGTGATGGCATCTGAACCAATTCTAACTTGAGACCTACTCCCTACTAGCCAAGCCAAGAACTAACCTATTACTAGAAATGATAAGCTCATCATTTTCAAGTGGTTTGATACATTTTGTAAGATTTTATGTTCCATGCTTACTTGATCTAGTAATAATTAGGGGCAACGTACTTCTAGATGATAATTCGCCTCCATAAAATATCCTTGGGTAAGAGTTGCCACAATGATTTAGCTACTATAGACCAACCAACTTAATTTACATGTGTTTGCATAAAGGTAACGGTAACAAGGTAAACATGTAATATTTTACAATTGTAATTCAAAATAAAACCAGATAGCACATGAATATATTTAAGATTGCTTTGTCTGCAAATGTGAGAGATCACTTGTAAGAAGGTTGATGTAAAAAATCACCAATCAGCGTTTGAAAAAAACATAAGGTGTCCACTAGAATATGTTAAGAGAGGGAAGAAAGGCCAATGATATTATGAATAGTGTAGGGCATATATTAGTCATGTAGATGAATAGTGAATATGGACTTCAAGGAACGCAACAATCGTGAAAATGGACATGGAAAGATACAAACAAGACTATATTGAGACCAAGCTACCCATGTACATGGGCTTCGAAATAAATAATGAAGATTGAAAGAGATGCAAGGGATCTTGACTGTGTGAGATGAATGACTTTAAGAAAGAGCCCTGACTAGCTGCTTGAGTTTGATAGATGCATGATATAGTCTGTTAGAAGTGAGTTTAGTTAGTTTATAGGAGGTAGAATAATATGGATAAAGCAATGGGGAATTATGCTAAATTAACTTTGCATAATGAAGTAATAAACCATTCTCTATATATCTGTGTCCATGAATTGTGAGAAAAAATATTCTGGAAACGATATCTATACAAGGTTTGTGTGAAGAATATTGGTAATAAGTTGTCTAAACTAAGTGGGTAGAGTAACCATATTTGGGTCAATGTACTATATATGTCCCCCATATCCCTCTACATGTGGATCTTACTTGTGCTCAGTCATGTCATTCATACCACATGGGACCAACACTTCCATAAGGAATTCAACTAGTCTCCTAGAGATAATGGCATGGAGATTAGCGGGAGCTGGCTGCCCTTAATCAAGGAAATAAAAAGCGCAAGAACTTCCAGGTAATGACCTCAAGCATGTATGTTTTCCCTCTCCTTTCTTGTGTCTTTTGTCGTTAGATCTAGGTGTTGGTTTTGTGTTTTTTTTTTTTTCTAACCCTAGGTTAATTTCCTTTTGGTAATTTCCCCCTAGGTTAAAATCTTTTTCTTTCCTCTGTAGATTTCCTTCCCTAGGTTAATCTCCTTTAGAATTAATTCTTTTATTAAATCAAATCTTTTGATAATAATATTAAAAAGATTTATTAGGA